>JBAPLH010000062.1:1640000-1942500 GCA_037897445.1 Ceriops zippeliana | reverse complement strand
AAAAAAAAAAAAAAAAAAAAAAAAAAAAAAAAAAAAAAAAAAAAAAAAAAAAAAAAAAAAAAAAAAAAAAAAAAAAAAAAAAAAAAAAAAAAAAAAAAAAAAAAAAAAAAAAAAAAAAAAAAAAAAAAAAAAAAAAAAAAAAAAAAAAAAAAAAAAAAAAAAAAAAAAAAAAAAAAAAAAAAAAAAAAAAAAAAAAAAAAAAAAAAAAAAAAAAAAAAAAAAAAAAAAAAAAAAAAAAAAAAAAAAAAAAAAAAAAAAAAAAAAAAAAAAAAAAAAAAAAAAAAAAAAAAAAAAAAAAAAAAAAAAAAAAAAAAAAAAAAAAAAAAAAAAAAAAAAAAAAAAAAAAAAAAAAAAAAAAAAAAAAAAAAAAAAAAAAAAAAAAAAAAAAAAAAAAAAAAAAAAAAAAAAAAAAAAAAAAAAAAAAAAAAAAAAAAAAAAAAAAAAAAAAAAAAAAAAAAAAAAAAAAAAAAAAAAAAAAAAAAAAAAAAAAAAAAAAAAAAAAAAAAAAAAAAAAAAAAAAAAAAAAAAAAAAAAAAAAAAAAAAAAAAAAAAAAAAAAAAAAAAAAAAAAAAAAAAAAAAAAAAAAAAAAAAAAAAAAAAAAAAAAAAAAAAAAAAAAAAAAAAAAAAAAAAAAAAAAAAAAAAAAAAAAAAAAAAAAAAAAAAAAAAAAAAAAAAAAAAAAAAAAAAAAAAAAAAAAAAAAAAAAAAAAAAAAAAAAAAAAAAAAAAAAAAAAAAAAAAAAAAAAAAAAAAAAAAAAAAAAAAAAAAAAAAAAAAAAAAAAAAAAAAAAAAAAAAAAAAAAAAAAAAAAAAAAAAAAAAAAAAAAAAAAAAAAAAAAAAAAAAAAAAAAAAAAAAAAAAAAAAAAAAAAAAAAAAAAAAAAAAAAAAAAAAAAAAAAAAAAAAAAAAAAAAAAAAAAAAAAAAAAAAAAAAAAAAAAAAAAAAAAAAAAAAAAAAAAAAAAAAAAAAAAAAAAAAAAAAAAAAAAAAAAAAAAAAAAAAAAAAAAAAAAAAAAAAAAAAAAAAAAAAAAAAAAAAAAAAAAAAAAAAAAAAAAAAAAAAAAAAAAAAAAAAAAAAAAAAAAAAAAAAAAAAAAAAAAAAAAAAAAAAAAAAAAAAAAAAAAAAAAAAAAAAAAAAAAAAAAAAAAAAAAAAAAAAAAAAAAAAAAAAAAAAAAAAAAAAAAAAAAAAAAAAAAAAAAAAAAAAAAAAAAAAAAAAAAAAAAAAAAAAAAAAAAAAAAAAAAAAAAAAAAAAAAAAAAAAAAAAAAAAAAAAAAAAAAAAAAAAAAAAAAAAAAAAAAAAAAAAAAAAAAAAAAAAAAAAAAAAAAAAAAAAAAAAAAAAAAAAAAAAAAAAAAAAAAAAAAAAAAAAAAAAAAAAAAAAAAAAAAAAAAAAAAAAAAAAAAAAAAAAAAAAAAAAAAAAAAAAAAAAAAAAAAAAAAAAAAAAAAAAAAAAAAAAAAAAAAAAAAAAAAAAAAAAAAAAAAAAAAAAAAAAAAAAAAAAAAAAAAAAAAAAAAAAAAAAAAAAAAAAAAAAAAAAAAAAAAAAAAAAAAAAAAAAAAAAAAAAAAAAAAAAAAAAAAAAAAAAAAAAAAAAAAAAAAAAAAAAAAAAAAAAAAAAAAAAAAAAAAAAAAAAAAAAAAAAAAAAAAAAAAAAAAAAAAAAAAAAAAAAAAAAAAAAAAAAAAAAAAAAAAAAAAAAAAAAAAAAAAAAAAAAAAAAAAAAAAAAAAAAAAAAAAAAAAAAAAAAAAAAAAAAAAAAAAAAAAAAAAAAAAAAAAAAAAAAAAAAAAAAAAAAAAAAAAAAAAAAAAAAAAAAAAAAAAAAAAAAAAAAAAAAAAAAAAAAAAAAAAAAAAAAAAAAAAAAAAAAAAAAAAAAAAAAAAAAAAAAAAAAAAAAAAAAAAAAAAAAAAAAAAAAAAAAAAAAAAAAAAAAAAAAAAAAAAAAAAAAAAAAAAAAAAAAAAAAAAAAAAAAAAAAAAAAAAAAAAAAAAAAAAAAAAAAAAAAAAAAAAAAAAAAAAAAAAAAAAAAAAAAAAAAAAAAAAAAAAAAAAAAAAAAAAAAAAAAAAAAAAAAAAAAAAAAAAAAAAAAAAAAAAAAAAAAAAAAAAAAAAAAAAAAAAAAAAAAAAAAAAAAAAAAAAAAAAAAAAAAAAAAAAAAAAAAAAAAAAAAAAAAAAAAAAAAAAAAAAAAAAAAAAAAAAAAAAAAAAAAAAAAAAAAAAAAAAAAAAAAAAAAAAAAAAAAAAAAAAAAAAAAAAAAAAAAAAAAAAAAAAAAAAAAAAAAAAAAAAAAAAAAAAAAAAAAAAAAAAAAAAAAAAAAAAAAAAAAAAAAAAAAAAAAAAAAAAAAAAAAAAAAAAAAAAAAAAAAAAAAAAAAAAAAAAAAAAAAAAAAAAAAAAAAAAAAAAAAAAAAAAAAAAAAAAAAAAAAAAAAAAAAAAAAAAAAAAAAAAAAAAAAAAAAAAAAAAAAAAAAAAAAAAAAAAAAAAAAAAAAAAAAAAAAAAAAAAAAAAAAAAAAAAAAAAAAAAAAAAAAAAAAAAAAAAAAAAAAAAAAAAAAAAAAAAAAAAAAAAAAAAAAAAAAAAAAAAAAAAAAAAAAAAAAAAAAAAAAAAAAAAAAAAAAAAAAAAAAAAAAAAAAAAAAAAAAAAAAAAAAAAAAAAAAAAAAAAAAAAAAAAAAAAAAAAAAAAAAAAAAAAAAAAAAAAAAAAAAAAAAAAAAAAAAAAAAAAAAAAAAAAAAAAAAAAAAAAAAAAAAAAAAAAAAAAAAAAAAAAAAAAAAAAAAAAAAAAAAAAAAAAAAAAAAAAAAAAAAAAAAAAAAAAAAAAAAAAAAAAAAAAAAAAAAAAAAAAAAAAAAAAAAAAAAAAAAAAAAAAAAAAAAAAAAAAAAAAAAAAAAAAAAAAAAAAAAAAAAAAAAAAAAAAAAAAAAAAAAAAAAAAAAAAAAAAAAAAAAAAAAAAAAAAAAAAAAAAAAAAAAAAAAAAAAAAAAAAAAAAAAAAAAAAAAAAAAAAAAAAAAAAAAAAAAAAAAAAAAAAAAAAAAAAAAAAAAAAAAAAAAAAAAAAAAAAAAAAAAAAAAAAAAAAAAAAAAAAAAAAAAAAAAAAAAAAAAAAAAAAAAAAAAAAAAAAAAAAAAAAAAAAAAAAAAAAAAAAAAAAAAAAAAAAAAAAAAAAAAAAAAAAAAAAAAAAAAAAAAAAAAAAAAAAAAAAAAAAAAAAAAAAAAAAAAAAAAAAAAAAAAAAAAAAAAAAAAAAAAAAAAAAAAAAAAAAAAAAAAAAAAAAAAAAAAAAAAAAAAAAAAAAAAAAAAAAAAAAAAAAAAAAAAAAAAAAAAAAAAAAAAAAAAAAAAAAAAAAAAAAAAAAAAAAAAAAAAAAAAAAAAAAAAAAAAAAAAAAAAAAAAAAAAAAAAAAAAAAAAAAAAAAAAAAAAAAAAAAAAAAAAAAAAAAAAAAAAAAAAAAAAAAAAAAAAAAAAAAAAAAAAAAAAAAAAAAAAAAAAAAAAAAAAAAAAAAAAAAAAAAAAAAAAAAAAAAAAAAAAAAAAAAAAAAAAAAAAAAAAAAAAAAAAAAAAAAAAAAAAAAAAAAAAAAAAAAAAAAAAAAAAAAAAAAAAAAAAAAAAAAAAAAAAAAAAAAAAAAAAAAAAAAAAAAAAAAAAAAAAAAAAAAAAAAAAAAAAAAAAAAAAAAAAAAAAAAAAAAAAAAAAAAAAAAAAAAAAAAAAAAAAAAAAAAAAAAAAAAAAAAAAAAAAAAAAAAAAAAAAAAAAAAAAAAAAAAAAAAAAAAAAAAAAAAAAAAAAAAAAAAAAAAAAAAAAAAAAAAAAAAAAAAAAAAAAAAAAAAAAAAAAAAAAAAAAAAAAAAAAAAAAAAAAAAAAAAAACAAAAAAAAAAAAAAAAAAAAAAAAAAAAAAAAAAAAAAAAAAAAAAAAAAAAAAAAAAAAAAAAAAAAAAAAAAAAAAAAAAAAAAAAAAAAAAAAAAAAAAAAAAAAAAAAAAAAAAAAAAAAAAAAAAAAAAAAAAAAAAAAAAAAAAAAAAAAAAAAAAAAAAAAAAAAAAAAAAAAAAAAAAAAAAAAAAAAAAAAAAAAAAAAAAAAAAAAAAAAAAAAAAAAAAAAAAAAAAAAAAAAAAAAAAAAAAAAAAAAAAAAAAAAAAAAAAAAAAAAAAAAAAAAAAAAAAAAAAAAAAAAAAAAAAAAAAAAAAAAAAAAAAAAAAAAAAAAAAAAAAAAAAAAAAAAAAAAAAAAAAAAAAAAAAAAAAAAAAAAAAAAAAAAAAAAAAAAAAAAAAAAAAAAAAAAAAAAAAAAAAAAAAAAAAAAAAAAAAAAAAAAAAAAAAAAAAAAAAAAAAAAAAAAAAAAAAAAAAAAAAAAAAAAAAAAAAAAAAAAAAAAAAAAAAAAAAAAAAAAAAAAAAAAAAAAAAAAAAAAAAAAAAAAAAAAAAAAAAAAAAAAAAAAAAAAAAAAAAAAAAAAAAAAAAAAAAAAAAAAAAAAAAAAAAAAAAAAAAAAAAAAAAAAAAAAAAAAAAAAAAAAAAAAAAAAAAAAAAAAAAAAAAAAAAAAAAAAAAAAAAAAAAAAAAAAAAAAAAAAAAAAAAAAAAAAAAAAAAAAAAAAAAAAAAAAAAAAAAAAAAAAAAAAAAAAAAAAAAAAAAAAAAAAAAAAAAAAAAAAAAAAAAAAAAAAAAAAAAAAAAAAAAAAAAAAAAAAAAAAAAAAAAAAAAAAAAAAAAAAAAAAAAAAAAAAAAAAAAAAAAAAAAAAAAAAAAAAAAAAAAAAAAAAAAAAAAAAAAAAAAAAAAAAAAAAAAAAAAAAAAAAAAAAAAAAAAAAAAAAAAAAAAAAAAAAAAAAAAAAAAAAAAAAAAAAAAAAAAAAAAAAAAAAAAAAAAAAAAAAAAAAAAAAAAAAAAAAAAAAAAAAAAAAAAAAAAAAAAAAAAAAAAAAAAAAAAAAAAAAAAAAAAAAAAAAAAAAAAAAAAAAAAAAAAAAAAAAAAAAAAAAAAAAAAAAAAAAAAAAAAAAAAAAAAAAAAAAAAAAAAAAAAAAAAAAAAAAAAAAAAAAAAAAAAAAAAAAAAAAAAAAAAAAAAAAAAAAAAAAAAAAAAAAAAAAAAAAAAAAAAAAAAAAAAAAAAAAAAAAAAAAAAAAAAAAAAAAAAAAAAAAAAAAAAAAAAAAAAAAAAAAAAAAAAAAAAAAAAAAAAAAAAAAAAAAAAAAAAAAAAAAAAAAAAAAAAAAAAAAAAAAAAAAAAAAAAAAAAAAAAAAAAAAAAAAAAAAAAAAAAAAAAAAAAAAAAAAAAAAAAAAAAAAAAAAAAAAAAAAAAAAAAAAAAAAAAAAAAAAAAAAAAAAAAAAAAAAAAAAAAAAAAAAAAAAAAAAAAAAAAAAAAAAAAAAAAAAAAAAAAAAAAAAAAAAAAAAAAAAAAAAAAAAAAAAAAAAAAAAAAAAAAAAAAAAAAAAAAAAAAAAAAAAAAAAAAAAAAAAAAAAAAAAAAAAAAAAAAAAAAAAAAAAAAAAAAAAAAAAAAAAAAAAAAAAAAAAAAAAAAAAAAAAAAAAAAAAAAAAAAAAAAAAAAAAAAAAAAAAAAAAAAAAAAAAAAAAAAAAAAAAAAAAAAAAAAAAAAAAAAAAAAAAAAAAAAAAAAAAAAAAAAAAAAAAAAAAAAAAAAAAAAAAAAAAAAAAAAAAAAAAAAAAAAAAAAAAAAAAAAAAAAAAAAAAAAAAAAAAAAAAAAAAAAAAAAAAAAAAAAAAAAAAAAAAAAAAAAAAAAAAAAAAAAAAAAAAAAAAAAAAAAAAAAAAAAAAAAAAAAAAAAAAAAAAAAAAAAAAAAAAAAAAAAAAAAAAAAAAAAAAAAAAAAAAAAAAAAAAAAAAAAAAAAAAAAAAAAAAAAAAAAAAAAAAAAAAAAAAAAAAAAAAAAAAAAAAAAAAAAAAAAAAAAAAAAAAAAAAAAAAAAAAAAAAAAAAAAAAAAAAAAAAAAAAAAAAAAAAAAAAAAAAAAAAAAAAAAAAAAAAAAAAAAAAAAAAAAAAAAAAAAAAAAAAAAAAAAAAAAAAAAAAAAAAAAAAAAAAAAAAAAAAAAAAAAAAAAAAAAAAAAAAAAAAAAAAAAAAAAAAAAAAAAAAAAAAAAAAAAAAAAAAAAAAAAAAAAAAAAAAAAAAAAAAAAAAAAAAAAAAAAAAAAAAAAAAAAAAAAAAAAAAAAAAAAAAAAAAAAAAAAAAAAAAAAAAAAAAAAAAAAAAAAAAAAAAAAAAAAAAAAAAAAAAAAAAAAAAAAAAAAAAAAAAAAAAAAAAAAAAAAAAAAAAAAAAAAAAAAAAAAAAAAAAAAAAAAAAAAAAAAAAAAAAAAAAAAAAAAAACCCCCCCCCCCAAAAAAAAAAAAAACCCAAAAAAAAAAAAAAAAAAAAAAAAAAAAAAAAAAAAAAAAAAAAAAAAAAAAAAAAAAAAAAAAAAAAAAAAAAAAAAAAAAAAAAAAAAAAAAAAAAAAAAAAAAAAAAAAAAAAAAAAAAAAAAAAAAAAAAAAAAAAAAAAAAAAAAAAAAAAAAAAAAAAAAAAAAAAAAAAAAAAAAAAAAAAAAAAAAAAAAAAAAAAAAAAAAAAAAAAAAAAAAAAAAAAAAAAAAAAAAAAAAACCCCCCCCCCCCCCCCCCCCCCCCCCCCCCCCCCCCCCCCCCCCCCCCCCCCCCCCCCCCCCCCCCCCCCCCAAAAAAAAAAAAAAAAAAAAAAAAAAAAAAAACCCCCCCCCCCCCCAAAAAAAAACCCCCCCCCCCCCCCCCCCAAAAAAAAAAAAAAAAAACCCCAAAAAAAAAAAAAAAAAAAAAAAAAAAAAAAAAAAAAAAAAAAACCCCCCCAAAAAAAACCCCCCCCCCCCCCCCCAAAAACCCCCCCCCCCCCCCCCCCCCCCCCCCCCCCCCCCCCCCCCCCCCCCCCCCCCCCCCCCCCCCCCCCCCCCCCCCCCCCCCCCCCCCCCCCCCCCCCCCCCCCCCCCCCCCCCCCCCCCCCCCCCCCCCCCCCCCCCCCCCCCCCCCCCCCCCCCCCCCCCCCCCCCCCCCCCCCCCCCCCCCCCCCCCCCCCCCCCCCCCCCCCCCCCCCCCCCCCCCCCCCCCACACCACCCCCCCCCCCTTAACACCTCCAAACCCCCACCCCCCCCCCCCCCACAACCCCCCCCCCCCCCCCCCACGCCCTGCCCCAAACACTCCCCCCGCCCCCCACCCCTATAACCCCCTCCTGCCCCCCCCCAAAAAACCCCACCCCCCCCCCCACACCCATTCCCACCCATTTCACCCCCAACCACATACATCCCTATACCCAAATCCACCTAACACTCACCCCATTACCCCCCCCCCCCACCCCCCCACAAACCCCCCCCCTAACAAACCACACACGCTCACCGCCTCCCCACCAAAAACCCCCATCTCACTCTCCCTCGTCACACCCCCCCCAAAACCCCATCCCCCACCCCTCCCCCACTCCACACACACCCCCACCATCTCTTAACCACCAACACCGCCCACTGCATACCCGCCTACCCAACTCCTCACACAACCCACACACTCCAAGCCTACTACCCTCGAACCCCTAGGCCTATTGCCTAAAACCCCAGCCCCTCCCACCTACCCCACCTTTCCAACCCCCACCCACCACCCAAGCATGAACCTAACCCCACAACCGACCCAGAAACCCACCAAACCCACTCCCCCCAAACCCCCCCCCCATCTTCCCACCTGCCCCCAACCTCCCCCCCACCAACCCCTCCCCGCTGCCCCCTGCCAAACCCCCCACCGTCTCTTCCTACCCCCCCCGCCCAACCCCTCCCCCACCTCACACAACCGCACCTCACCACAAAAAGCCCACCATACGCGTAAAAATAGACCCAACATACCCCAAAAACTCGGCCGCCTCCAATCTCCCACGCGAACCCCCCCCTACATCATACACACACGACCCCCGACACCTCCCGCCAACAAACACCTGTAGAAGCCACAACATCACCCTCCCCACCCAAAAAAACAACCCCTCGCCCACCGCCATCCCACAGCCCAAGACAAGAGAACCCCACCACCCCAAGGCCCAACCACATACCCAACCAACCCAAAAAACACTCACCTCACCTCACGCCAACGCTTCAAAGAAACATAATAAAAACAACCCACCTACCCATCAACAATTCATTCTTACAACGAACAATTGAACCCCCGCTCCAAATAATTCCCTTTTGCAACATATGCTTCCACCCCAATCCTACATCGATCATTGCTCCCATATACGTATATTATAACTAATTATATAACCGCAGACATATATAACAGTCGACGATATCTACCTACTTTTTTCTAGCTCACTTCCCCTCTTTTCGTTCATCAATAACTTCTTCTCAAGAATTCACGCTTGGTTTTTCTAGAAATTTCAACCAGACTACTGGTTAATTTTCTAAAACTCCCTTTTCACGAAAAAAATTTTTGCAAAATATCCGACTCATCAGAATACCCTCCATCGCTAGCGCTTCAACCTTTTTAAAGCTCTACAACTGTCTAATTATCCTTCTGTACGCAGCACAACCACGTTTGCTATATAGACACACTTCGGCGTTTCCCCCTATTATATCACTTCCATCACACTTTAAAAATCCTAACACTACTAAATAACATCCCCGCCTATCTGTTCTATCCCCACCTATAACCTCAAATGCCCCTTCCTCAGAACTGAATCCAAAACCGGAGAACACCACTAGCGACACACTGCCAATCACATATTACACGGCATCCTAATCCCATTAAGTTTTGCAAAGTACTTCACCATTCCTGATCCCAAGAACCTCATCGAAATGCAAGACAAATCAATAATCAACCCTAAACACCCACTTTCAACCTCAACACACCCTAGAACATAAAAAACAATCCCAAAAGCTCCCACCCAAGAAGCCAAAACAAAAAACCTTCCCTGTTTACCTACCCGCCAAAAACCACCACAACCCCCCTCCCTAGTCCTTCTACCTCCAGACTTAATCCAACACCCCTTTTGTGCGGCCCCCCATACCCACGCAACTACATACTTCACAACATACTCACAGAACGCCCCACCAAATCTTCCTTCCTTTTGACACCCAACTCACCAACCTTCCCAAATTATGAGTCGATCAAACACAACCCCCTCAAAGGACTACACAATATCCTACACCGTCAATGAACCACCTAGCACCGACAACCCCAACCCAACTGCCCCCACCCTTTTTCCCAACCCCTTCCTTAATTCCCACTAACCCCCCCTAACCTAACCACACTCCCCCATAACTCCACTCCTCCAAGCGCCATAGGCCTCTTCCCTCCACCTGCCCTCCAAGAACCAACATTCCAACCAAAACAACCCCCACAAACACCACCCCTCCCAAAGCCTCCAAATAAATAACTAACCTCCAACAAGCTCCCATTCCAACAGCCACACCCCTATATCCCTAACCATATGCCCAAACAACCAAGAAAAAGTCAAGCCTTCTTCTTTTTCCTCCTACCACTTCCAGTCACCCTCTCCATCTCCTCCCTTATTTCCCTTCCTCTCCTCCCCCGCCGACACCGCACAAACACTCCCACCTCCCAGTCTGTCTCCCTCACCACATTCCTCCCCCAACCCGCTTTATTCGCATCATATTCCATTCCATTCCACACACAACTCCTTCTCGACTCCCACTCCACTCACCACTCACCATCTGCATCCTCCCACCTACATCTCACGCGCCACCGCCCCCGCTCTCCTATAGCGACGCATTACCTAAATAAATTGAAACCCCTTCACACAAACTCCACCTTCCCACGATCAACAGTCCATGACACCACCCGCCCTTCACTATTACCCTTCTCCTTTATTACACTACCAACACCCAAACGCCCCCATCAAAACGATCAAAAAAAACACCTAAAACACAAACTCTCCGAATCACCATAGAAAACACCACTAACCAAAAACAACACAAAACACTAACAACCCATTGCTCAACAAAACATATCACATCCAAACCCCCCACTCTTCCAGATCCCCACCCCCACACCCACACATACTCCCTAAAAAAACTCAATCTCAACTTACGACCAACTATGATAAATCCAGAATACAACGCATCAGCCCCAACTCCTCGCGACTAAATATCCCATACACCTGGCCCCCCCACAACGACATTTTCGCGGCCCCTGCACCTTCGCAAACCCCGCCATCCATCCCTTACCCTGATCGCTTTTTTGCTCCAGCACAATATACATCATCATCCCACCCACTACAACCTTCCCCCAATACACCTCACTCCCCCGCCGCCCACCACCAATGCCCTGGCCCACCATCCCGCCACTGCTCCCACCCCCCTTCACCCTGTCCCCACCGCCAACTCCGACCTCCATCTCTAATCTCAACAAGCCACTCATTAATGTTGCGTTAATCCCCTCTTTCCCACCTGCACCAACATACACACAAAGCTATCCCAAACTCCGCCTTGCCCACCACCCTCTTCCCGCCCAGACCCGCCTACAATCACCAGTAGACTTGTCCCTTCCCACCCTCCATCTCCACTAATCTCATCTCCACTCATTCTGACCACCTCCCTCCTCGCCAATCCTATCAAATTCCCACCGCACCGCCCCTACATTCGCCAACATTAACCCATTTCCAGCACTTTTATCCTAATTCAGGAACCTCCCACTTAGTCCACCAAATCCACCTCATTACGCTTCCTCCACTTGCATAATTAGGTACAAAAACTATAATAAAAACTCACGATAAAACCCTTTACCAGTATTAAAAAGAAAAGACAAACAATAAGGAACTACACTAACAACAGCTAAAAAACCTACAGAAAAATGAAACCACAATAGCATATAACAAATAACAAATTTCCTATTCAAAGCAAAACTAATACACAGTAAACAAATGATCAAAATACAAACAATAATCAACCCCTACAGACTTTCAGACCTCCCCCACCTAACCACCAAACATACAATTCCTCCATGTCACAGAGCCCTCCTATTCCCTTCCACGCTTCAGCACCTTACAACTTACATATCACATTTTTTTCCCCGCCCCACCACCCTTCTCCCTCCTCCAACCACTGACAACCTCCATTCCCCAACCCCCCACCACCCCGTCCCCTCATACCTCGTCCACACGCAATCTTATTCTAACCACACCCAACCCACCAACCGACACAACACACTTTCAAACAAACAAAAAAATACAACCAACAAACTCCTTTTCAATCTTCGACACACTCCCTTCCTTCCCACCTCACCAACTCCAAAGAGACACTTTTCCCCAACGTCATTAATCAAGTTTTTGCCTAATAAATGCCATTTTTTATCCACAAGATCTAATAAATGTCAAAATTACACTTTAATATATATATATACCCTCATTAATTAAATAATTACATGCTAGAAATAAAATATGTCATGAATATTTTTTTGAGAGCTAATTACAAATTTAGATGAAATTTGGTAATTTCATTACAATTTTGGATAAACTTTAAGTGCCAAAATATAAATTCAAAGTCCTTAAAGAGAAATTGAGTGATTAAAAACTTAGGCTTAATAGAATATCTGCCACCTTAATCCTCCATCTGAATAATCTTCAATCCATGTACTTACCCCACTAAGAGATAATACCAAGATTGGCTTAATCGACAACTTTTGTGTATTTTTCACATTGTCACTTGTGTTCATACACTTGCATTCATGAAGTAAAATACTTGTAAAATAAAAGTTCAGAGTTTTGGGTCAAATTACATGGAGATGATTCGTTGTTGAATTTTTTCTTTTTTTTTTTTCTTTTTTGATCGATCTCGATCGTAGAGGTGTCATAGTATAATATAAAAAGCTGAACAGAATGTTGGGTGATTGCATTACACCAACAAAAAAAAAAAAAAAACAAAGCAAACGTCTCCGTCTCACGGGTCACGATTGGTAGCCCAATTGCAATCAAATTTGTTTTTTAAAAATAATCTTGAGATTATAAGTTCTGGTTTTGAAAGAATATGAGTGTTTATTGTTTATTTTATGTTTTAATAAAATTTTTTAATAGATTGTCAAAATAATTTGTTTTTAAAATAATTTTCTTATACTTCCTTAAACTCGGCCATGCATTGAAAGACTTCAACATCATCTCTCATTTTTATTTAGGTGGTGGGGTTACGGCTCCCAGATACTGAAGTCCTCAACTGAAGTAGTTCAAACAAGTCGGGAACTCTTACCATTAAATTGACTTGTACAAACCAAACTAATGTTTGGTTTCATAATCTCAAGTATCTAAAATAGGAAAAAGATTACCCCATCAAATTCTAAGCTCCTTCCACACCTCAAGTATTATTGCTCATGATACCGTGCTTTGCATGAAAATCTTGGCTACGGCTTGCTTGGTAACAAAGCCTTTTGTACATGCTCTATTTGCAACATACATACGTATAAATGTAGCAAGTGTGTGGTGACAATTAGTTTCGTTCGTTAAGTATTTGTTAATAAAAATTTAAAATAATTATAGAAATATCATTATAAATGTCTTTAAAATATGAAATTACCTTAGCTTACTTATTAAGAGGGAAAGCAAAGCATGCTTTGGTGCAAAACTTTGGGGTCGAATTGTTCGTTGCATTGATTTATTTTTTTTTTATGACTTCTTGCAATTAAAAATTCTATTTCAAAGACATTATATATATATATATATATATATTGTGTCGTATTTTGTTGGAACATTATAAATTTTATGTACTTTTTAAAATATTCTTTGTTAAATTTGAGCAATAATGTATGATAGATAGATCCAAAAGGAAAATAAGACATAACCAAATGTAAGACGATCGAAAACTGTCAGGAAATATCACAAGACGTTCAATTTCAGGGCGTCGTCGTCGGTGGGTTTCTCAGGAAAAGGGAAGATCAGTACAACACAACCAAATGTAAAAAGATTGCCCCATTAAAAGGGCAAAAGAAATGCCGGTGACCCAAGGGATGTGGGAAATAATAAACCCATTTCAATTCCATTGCGTCATGTATTGGGCTTTGCGATGGTGCTTGACTTGGGCAAGTATCTTGTAGGGTTGAAAGAATTTGATGAGATTGATTGGCGAGGTTAGTAAAATTGATAATTAATTTATAATTTTTGATTTAATTTAATTTTGTATATATATATAATAGATCAAAATAAAAAGAGGAATAAAAATTGATATAAAACTAATGAATCAAATTTAATTTTTATAAGATATTTAATGCAATTTTTTAAAAAATTAGCTTCAAATCTTTTAAATTTTAAATTTTAATTATAAAAAAATTATTTACTTGAATACCAGTTAAATTCTGATTCATATTGATTAAATCAATTAAACTTTAAATATATGAAATTCTTAGATGAATAACCAATTCACTTCTTAATATGGATATCATGATACCATCCAATGGGTCCAATCCAAGTTAAGTGGGCGGAAGATGAACTCTCTCTTGCTTGCTGGAAGAGCAATTCTTATTCAGAGTCCATCTCCCAGATGATCTCTATAATTGATTCCACAAGACAAGCTACTTACCCACTTCGGTTTGTAATGATACGATGGGATGGATGCAATCGTCGCTTCCTTTGGGGAGATTCGGATGAACTCGATACAAGTTAATCTCATGGCTGCCAAAAGAGGCTTGCGGCCTCAGTGGTGGTGGGAAGCTTATTGTGATCTATGAGAAGATTAAATTTTACTTGACTCCGTATCTCTCGCAGGAGGTGGACGTGCATGGAATATGAATCCTCTCCCCCTGGCTTAGGCTTGGGTGGTGGGAGGGGGGGAACAAATTCTGAGCTCCGGTGACTTGGGATGCAATAAATATTAAAGGGCTAAGAGCTTCCATTGTAATGGGTCATGTAATCCCATTTTGGACTGACACTTGGGGCATCTTAAATACATCTTGTCACGGGCTCATAACTATTTTTGGGTTAGAACGCTTACACTTTTTCTTCGAAATACATAAAACATCTTTTCGACATGAAATTTCGTCACAAACAAAAATTTCCCAATTCAAGTTCTAGTAAAAGTTAATTGAATATATATATATCACTCGTTATTAATAAAAGCTATAAATATGATATTAATTATCTTTGTAATAAGATAGAACATGCAAAGAACACTCTTTTTTCTTTTTTCCAAAACTGTCAAAATTTTTAGCTAACCTTGGCAATGAATTATGAATAAGATAATCATTGTCGTCTATGAGTCTATTCCCATCTTTTATTTTTCAAAGATGACAAAATAGAATATTAATGTGAGTGCAACCACTATTTTTTTTTCTTATAAATTTTATGTGTTGTGATATTGCT
Source organism: Ceriops zippeliana (assembly GCA_037897445.1). Lineage (NCBI taxonomy): Eukaryota > Viridiplantae > Streptophyta > Magnoliopsida > Malpighiales > Rhizophoraceae > Ceriops > Ceriops zippeliana. Next base: position 1,928,228 of record JBAPLH010000062.1, on the reverse strand, counting down.
TTTATTATTATTTTTTAAAAATATATATTTGTGTGCGTGTGTGTGAGTGTATGACATCGTTAGATTATTACTTTTTTAAAAAAAAATTAGTACTTTACCAACACACTTTAAGAGATTTATAAATCACACTATTCATTGTAAGTAGTGAAATGAATATACATATTAATTTATAATATTTTTTTGGTTAATTAGGGTCATATTACGTTGGCAATAACAACCCCTTTTGTTTTTTTTTTTTTTTTTTTTTTTTTTTTTTTTTTTTGCATTTTGACATCTAAATATTTGAAAATTAATCTTAAAATCTTGAATTACACAATAATTTGGTCATATTAATATGCAATAGTTAATATGGCAAGGAATATGCATACCTACTCTTTGTGCTAGACTCTCAAATTAATTTAAAATGTTCAGCAAGGTCCACTAACCCACTGATTGATAGAACGTTAATGTCATTAGTTTTTTTTTTTTTTTTACTTTTATGCTAAATATGACACAGTTTTGCAAATTGGTTTCTGTTGGTCAATTTGGTACTAAAATTCAACTAAAATATTTTCATAAAAACAAAGTGAGCTCCAGCCTGATCCCGAGAGTTTCAGTGAAATGTTGATCATACCAACCAAAAGACTAGCAAACAAAATAATATGTGGGTTCTTTTCATGGGCAGCCTGTGGCCGGTGGTCAAATGTCCTTGTCTCATTGCTGGGTGATACCTGTTGGCCACATTTTCCTCCCCAACGGTTGAAGATGACAGAATTGCATGCAAACGCATGTCCCAAGAAAGTGTAGAGAAGATAATATTTTCTCTTTAAATTCTATCACAAAAACACGTAAAAATAAATATGAGTCTAATATAATTAATATACATTTTACACAATAATTAACTATAATGAATAACAATAACGATGAATATTCAGATTTATTCTATATTTATTTCACTTTTTTTAAAAAAAATAAAAAAAATTAATTGCATTCAAAGGCAGGCAAAGGCAGGTGTGTATGGGCTGCAGTCAAGGACCACGGGTGAGACGTGGAGGATGTCAGGGCCTCTGGAAGTATACCGCCTGACAATCGACAAGTGTTTGTTTGTTGGAGGTGAAAGACACTGGAAAGAATCCAACCACGAACTAATCTTCTTTCCAGGGTTGAAAAAGGTTAAGGAATTTAGCAACTTTAATAGAAAAGATTTGGGTGTCCTTTTTGTGGGCTAACAGCATCAAGTGCACTCCCTCTGTCCTTTTTAGTCACTTTGTATGCTTTTAGCACGCACAATCAACTACTCAGTTGACCAAGAAAACTTTTGCTCGTTTTTTAAAAAAAAAAAATTTGTAAAAATTCGACTCTTACTCCTTAAATTTCACAAATTTGTAAGTTCTTTAGAGTATAATAAGTTAGGTTGTTTAGCACGTCTTACAGTATTTTCATACCCTTTTATCTTCTTCCTTGCTTAGTTTGTAGTACGCTAATTATTGATTATTACTGTGTTTATACAGTAATAAAAGTAAACAAAGCACTCACACACACACTCTCTCTCTCTCTCTCTCTCTCTTTCATTGATGGGTAGCTAGCTGCTGAAAGACCAAACTCAACAGTGCGTGATTACTGTGTTAGATTAAACGTTTTCTTGATGGTCTTGAGTGTCCAAACGCACCAAATTTAGTGCGTCCAAAGTTTAATGTGTCTGATGGGAGAACATCAACTTCATGTCTAGAACCTCTGCTTTCCCATAATTGTCCATCTGTTGACGACCTTATCTCCATCTTCATTTATTGTCTTTTCAGCTACTGCCATCTAATCTACTGTAGAAGTGGTGAAAACTATGACACTGGCCGGTTGGCCTGTCTTTTCTTCTGATGCTCTCTGCCTCTCACACCACGCCCTCTCCTCAGCAAAGCATGTCTCTAAAGTATACTAGGCAATTTCAGGACATCATGTAAGGAACGCTGACCATTTATCTGGTGTACTAGTTGCTTCTTTTGCTTTCTCGTTTTCTTTTTGAATTGTTATGCTTTGTAATTTTTCTAAATTACTCTATCTGTGTTCATGCCAGTGAATATGGGTTGTTGTGGACTGGGAAATTTTTGAGAATGGTCTTCAAATCTGTCCTCTGCTGTCGTTCTTATGGTTGTTGAATTTGTGGGGTTCTCCTTTTTGGTCCAGTTCTTCTACTTCTTAGTCTTCTGAGCCGTATGGTTAGTTTGCTAGACTCATCGAAGGATTTTTTTTTTCTGAAGATATGGAAAAAAAAAAAAGAGAGAAAAAAAGAAAAACCATATGTCACTGAAATGAATTAGATTGTTGTGTTTGCCAAAATTCTAATTTAGCGAAGTCTCTGTTGCTTTGGAGTATAGTTAAACGTAATACAGAGTGGTAGTTTATAAATTGGTGGGGAATTTCGAAGATCCTCTGCTATGTTCCTTATTCCCAATATGTGGAATAGCTAGTTCAGGACAATCCATGATTTGTTAATGCTTCCCATCGTTTTAAGGATTCGAGTGAAATCTAAAATAGGGAAAGAAACTCAAGAATTTAGTACTTCATTGCTGTCTGCAACTTTTTCTATTGATCTGCTCTGTGGCGGATCAGTGGCAATGACGATGCACCCGCAAAGGCTTTGGAAGTACAAAAAGCTTGGGGGCCAAGGTTGTAGGGTCAGTCATATGGCTGACAGCCAAGTGGTTACTTTAAAAGTACCGAAAATTTTCGGATTAGGAAATCGGTTAGGGAGCAAACAGTCCACAGATTAGTGACAATGAGACATTAATTTTTAAATATGTTAAGACAAGCGTTATGTTGGGGTCAGAACAAAAATCTGTAGTGTTTTTTATGCACTGGCTTAACAAAGCAAGGTTAATTTGACACTGCCGATCGACATGGTTCAAAGGAGGACATGGGGAGTTTGTTGGCACTCTATTGATGGAATCCAAATATTTGGTTTTACCAAAAACGAACCTGGGTTCTTGATAGGATGAAAAGTATGCGAAAATCTGGCAGCCCTGGGGGACTATTAATGGTGATCGTTCGGGATAATCTGTTGAAGGGATCTTTGTCTGTGATAAAGATCTCTTGGCTAATACTTCTGGCTCCCATGGATGTCATGACATTTATTCTTAGAATAAAAAATTTTAAATCACCATTCTATTGTGCAGTTAATTGATAAATATCACCCATGATCTCAACACTCTTGTCATGCTTGAGTACATTCTTTACTCTGCATGCTTGCCGTTTGTTTCTCTATACATCTTCTTCCTTGCGTCATTGCATGCTTCGGGTATCTTTAGAACAATACGCACAACGGCATCCAATGCACAATGGCTTAGATAAATGCATGGGTTACATCAGACACTCATTATACACAAGATGTCTGGAAGTGCACAATCACTATGATTGTTCCAGTGTCCAGTGTAGTCTCATTAGGGGGAATCATGGATGATTCACTTGGATGCAACCAGTTGAATTTGTTCTTATCCTTGACTGTATCTTTAATGATGAGTGCAAGATGAAGGAATTGGTCATAGGGTTAAGTTCGTGTATTTTGGTTATTAAGGACCAGAGTGGTCTATTGGCTGGACTATGTGAACTGGTCTTTCAATGGTAAGAAGTCATTCTGCTTGGACTACTTGGATCACATCCGAAGGCAGGGAGATCTTTCAATGGAGCACTTTGTACTAGATTTCAAATTTTTTATCCGAACACCCAAATTTGGTGAGAGATCGTGCAATGTGGCATTAACACTTTACCTGTTTGTTCTGAATTCCTTTTTACCAACTCTTTTCAACCCTTCTTGGTTTTCAAATTTCTAGCATGTCTTAATTTTGACAATTAGAATGCTGGTGACTTAAAACTTGCTAAATTGGAACTCAAACTGTCCTTAGAGATGGATGACTGGGCATGCTAATTGTCTATCAAAGGTACGGGTGGTACTAGTAGTCTTCTCTTAGGAATCCTTGAAGCCGCCATAGTCATGACATGAGTTTTACTCTTTGATGAAGATATCCCTAGAAAAATAGAGAAAAGGAAACAACTTATTTCCTTTTTGTGACTGGTTTTAATGGCTGCATCATGTATGATCTATCCTCATGTCATGCTTGCCTGTACTTGTAATTCTAGTTGCCATTTAGCAATTATTTGGCTATCAAATTGGATAGCATTGGACTTTGCCATTTTTCCACTGATCTCTGGAAACAAAGATTTCACCGTGCATTTGAGTGGTCAGAATTGTCTAAAAGTCCAGGCACGCATGAATGATTAGCCATTAAGTGATTTATATATCATGAATCCCCACCTGTAGTCGTCAAAGATGTTATAAATAACATTCAAGGAAAATAATGCATCTCTTGTGCATGCAGGTAAAGAACAGTAGTTTGTTCATTTTTCCTTTAAAGCTAGGATAAGCAGAAGTGCTTTACCACTTTTATAGTCATGATATCAGCAAACTCGAGAATGGAACTCGAAAATGAATCGGAAATCAGCAGCCAAGTGGCTTCCAACATCTCTGCACAAGAACAATCCTCGGATCTATCTAAGGAGGGCAGCACCCCGTCTTCCTCTCTCACTGATACAATTAAGCTTCAACATGACCCACTGCCTATCTCCCTTGACTTGTCGCTCCAGTTCAAATCCAGTGACACTGAGTTGAAAGGCACGGGCGAGTCTAGCAGACAAGTGCCAGTTGCAAATGCCCCAAGAGTATTCTCTTGCAATTATTGCCGACGCAAGTTCTACAGCTCGCAGGCACTTGGCGGCCACCAAAATGCTCATAAAAGAGAGCGAACAATGGCAAAGCGAGCAATGCGCATGGGAATAATTTCAGGTAGGTGTACTAGCTTGGCATCTCTGCCACTTCATGGTTCGGCATATAGGTCTCTGGGGATCAAAGCTCATGCTTCAATGCACCATAGTGTCGTGCCGTCTCAAAGGCCTTCCGATACGAGAGGTGCAGCTAGATTTGAGCAAGCCCACTATGGAATGCCCATGTTTATGGAAAATGATGATGTAAGCTTGTACTGGCCTGGCAGTTTCAGGCAGGTGGGGGAGGCAGTTCATGGTAACATGACCCTACCGTTTGCTCAAAATCCAAATACAAACTTCCTGGCAACAGCACTGCCAACAAAAACCGATTCATCTGCGCCCGATCTTACTTTGAAGCTTTGAATTTTTGTATTTGCTTCTCTTCCTTTCTCTTTAGACTATGCCACTCCTAAGAGTTCAATATGTACAGTGAAATATGCATTCGCAAGTGGCAGCAAATTTCCCGAAACGTTAGCCACCATATATGGTTTTGCTATGTATTTGTATGTTAAATACCGACTAATAAGTTTGTAGCACTGCCTAAGTACAAAAGATTTTGCAGGTTGAATTTGATTGCCAGAGCTTGCAATAATTGTCACCTCACATTTTTTTTTTGTGGGGTTAAATGGTTAACCTCCATTTCCTCGAATCCTGCATTCTTGGATGGATATATTTGTTGACTGGCGACATAGATGCAGAGTTGATGAATTTGCGTGGTAAAAGAAATTAAAAGAAGAGAATAGCAGTAGGGCCAACATATAATCTGAAAGTATAATAAGAATTTTAGTTACGAGGACAATTGTATAAAACACACGTAGCTCAGCGGTTGTATGTTTTGGTAGTTACACTGCAAGCTGAAATGTGAGTTATATTTCTTTTGTATGGATTAGTACATCATCTACATAAAAGTTTACGACGGAAAAAACAAAGTTGTATGTTACATAAATATTTGCACGGAAAGATGCGGTAATGGAAGCCATCATGACACAACATTACACCTATAAATAACTAATAATAAAAATTAATAAGTTTTGATATAATAGTATTATAAAACTTTGCCACCGTCAAATCGTATTAAATCGTATTAATTCGCGCGACACTTATTTGCATGTTTCTAAGACCCTTTATTGATCAGCTAATAAAAATTTGGTTTTGTTTCGAATTTCTACCTTAAGATACAGATACACCTTTGTATCTGTGATTGGAAGTCTTTAAGTTTTAAGTTCATGCCAGAGCGAGTTGAACTGCACAGCATGCTATCTATCTATATATATATATATATATATATATATATATATATATATATATATATATATAAAGTCTAAACAAGTTTGATTATATAGTGAAAACAAATGAAGAGGGGACTTCCTATGAATACTGTTTAAGTTGAATAAACCATGGAATTGTCTCCACGGGAATTTGTGATGATGGGAAAAGCTAACTTCTTTCCGTCAAGGGTCTTTTGATGAAAATAAAATAAAAAATAATAATAATAATAATGAGGATTAAGTCATGAGATAAGACAGCCCGCCAATAATCTTAGAATCTGGAGGCACGTGGCGAGAACGTACATGGGAACCCGAGACACATTGTCGGACTGCTTCATCCCAGAGAATCTTGTTTCTCTCAAGTATTCCTCGACCCATGAACTGCGGTCAATAATGACACAGTACGTTCCAAGTGTCTGATGTTACGGTTAGTATGATCTGAGTCCAATGTTGTGGCTGGTCTCCAAGGCCTACAATTGATAACTTTTGTAATCGACTGCAATCAATTCTTCTAAATATCCAAATTTTAACAAAGTCGCTTGTACCATAGCAAAAATCAGCCTTAACTTAAATAACTTGAGATACGGTGTTTGTGAAGAAGAAGAAGAAGAAGAAGACGAAGAAGAAGAATAAGAAGAAGAAGAAGAAGAAGAAGAAGAAGAAGAAGAAGAAGAAGAAGAAGAAGAAGAAGAAAATCAGCTCGTTAATTGATCCTAGATTGAAACCCTAATTTGATGTTCCTCCTTACTTTGACGTCAAAACATGTTGAATTCATGTCCATTGAAAAATCAATGTTATCTTATTTTCTATTAAACAATTATATAAAAATTCTTAATTTTATTGATTTAAAAGCATTACATGCAATTAATTGAAACACATAATAATATAGATATTACATCTTTATATAATAATAAATATCTACTTCTATTTAAATATTAGAACTATATTAATTCGATATAATGGATTTAACTTCTACTAAAGTACTAATTATTTTTAAATTTAAATTAACTTTAACGTCTTCTTAATTTTGATTCAATGATGCTCTTATTTCAAATATTTACTTTAATTTGTAAAATACTTCATATTTTAATAATTTCAAATCACTTGATTTTCAAACTTGTAATAAGTCAATTCAATCTCCTTCTTATCAATTTGATTTCTTGTAAAATAATAATAAGTATCAATATGCTTACTTTTTTCATATTTTATAAGATTTTTGGCTAAATTGAATGCAAAAATATTATTGATCTTTAACAAAAATATAGACCTTATTTAAAAAAAATTACATAATTAAATTACTTGATAAGCACTTAAAGTTTTAATGGTCAAATTAATTGTAAAAATATTATCAACAAATATTTTTATGTGACTTTAAATTGAAATATAGATTTTATTTAACAAATTACATAACAAAATCGCTTGACGGGCATTTGAAATTGTAGCTACGTATTTTGCTTCATAAGAAGTGTAACAATAGCTTGTTTCTTAGATAACTAAGTAGTAGTTTCAAGTTAAAATAGTAATCAAAAGTATTTCTATAGTTATTTATATCTCCACCCTTATTATTATTAGAATAACCCATAAGAGTACAAATTTTAGATGAAAAATAAAATAGGTTATGATCATAAATGCTTTTATTGTGCCATATAATATTTTTAGTAACTTGCATATAAAATTAATAAAGAAATTCTATAAACTTGTTCATTAAATGAACTTTATAAGATATGCTAGGTTTCATGTATGTCAAATATCTTAAACTTTTAACAATTTGTTTAAAGTGTGTAAAATTAAGTACTAATCTTTGAGTAAATTGTTAGGGTTGTAATAATGTATTTAAAACTCCTCTAATAACTCATTAACATATTTCTTATAATAGATAAATATTTTGTCATCTCTTTAAATAACTTCGATGTTAAGAAAATATGACAAAGTCTAAATCTGTCATCTTAAATTAATATATAGGACTTTTTAAAATTTTTAATCATTTTAAAATTATTGCTTGTAAAAATCAAGTTATCAATATATAAATAGATCAATATTATATCATTAGAATTATTGATTTTCATGTATATAGTATGTTTAAAAGGATACTTTTAGAAGTTGGTTTTATAAAAGAAGAATCAATTTACTTATTTTATACGTGAGGTACTTATATTATGTTATATAACACTTTCTTTAATTTATACACTTTCTCATCACTTTTTTTCTTCACAAAACTTAGTGATTGCTTGACAAAAACTTCCTTTTTAAGATGATTATTGAGAAAAACTAACTTTACATACATTTGATAAATTTTTTAATAATTCCATGAAATTAAAATAATTATAAGTCTAACATTTTTTATTTAAACAATAAACAAGAGTACTTTATAATAGTTATAACCAAGTAGTTATACAAATCTTTCTCATATAATCTTGCTTTATATCACTCAATTTCTTTATCTTAAAGACCCACTTTACATCTATAACTTTATGATTTCATGAAGTACTTGTAAGCTTTTATGTATTATTTCTCTTAATCACCTTGATTTCCTCATTCATGAAATCCATCCATTTAATATCTTGAATTGTCTTCTTAAATAACATTGATTTATAATATGTAAATATGACAAAATGTACCAAATTTTTATAATCATAGTAGCGTTATCAAGGATTATTTTACAATCTTGCAATCTAATTAGTTAGTGACAATTTTTCTTAAATCTTTCATTCTTTTAGGGAATTTATGGTTTAAAGTTCTGAATAACAATTGATGAAACTTCTCCATTTGTATTGGGGATTGCAATTTAAGATTCCTTTTCTCCTAAAACAAAAACGAAATATCTTTGGGAATCATTTTACTCCTTAGCACTAATATTCCAAGATTCATTTTCTATAAAGGTCACAACTCTTCTCGTAATCACCTTTTTTGTTACAAGCTTGAAAAGCTTATATCATTTTTTTTATATAACCAATAAAGATTGTCTTTACTTCTCAATCATTTAACTTCTTCATTTTCTCAATTAGAACATTGGTATAAGCAAATAGAACTAGACATGTTAAGATGTTTTACATAAAATTTGAAGTTGCTCCATGCTTTTTTAAGAGTGATATTTTAAATGCTTGTTATTAGAGATCTATTCAACGATAAAGAAAATACAAAACAAATTTTGTCTAAAAGGGATTAAGAACTTCTTTATATGATAAATTCTATTTAAGACATCTAAAAGATAATCTATTATTACATTTTTAACTTATAAACTAAAGTATGTAATTACAGTTTTACTTGTTTGTCAAGTAATTTGGTTGTGTAATTTGCTGAGTGAGACATATGTTCCAATTGAAGGTTCTACAAAAATATTTATTAATAATGTTTATTTGACCAATTTAATCAAAAATTTAGTGATATATGGAAGAAGTAAACACATTTATATTTGTTTTCATTTTTTCATATATCAAGTTGATAAAAAAGAGATTGAATTGATATATGACAAGTATCAAGTGGCTAACATTCTAATGAAACCATTGTAGCAGATGTTTGGAATGATAGCATCAGTTAATCAAAATTTAAAAGAGATGTTAAAATTAATTTAAATTAAGAGTTAATTAGTATTTGAAAAGAAGTTAAACTAATTGAATTCAATTTAATATGATTTTAATATTTAAGAAGAATTGGATATTTGCTATTATATAAGAACTTAATATCTATGTTATTATGTTATTGTATGTGTTTCTTAATTAATTGCTTTTGAAGATTTTATCTACAAAAACTAAAACTAATATCATAATTTTTGAAATTTCACCTTTTTAATTTTGTTTGCATTTTAGAATGATATCGTTAAGATAGTTTATATCTTTTTGGACAAATTTGCACTTGCAACCTTTTAAAAAATTCCATCATTTAGCTATTGATAAATAAAATAAACCACCTTCTTATCTGTGTAAATCTTGATGAGATGTTCTTTGTATTTATGTTATATTTCTGCAAGTTCTATAATTCCATTGTACATAGTACTTAACAAGATATTGTAATTAAATAATTATTTTTTTATTTTTACACACTATCAATTGTATTTTTTTTATTTAAAATAAAAAGTTAAAATAGGAATCATGTTATTCATATTAAAACTTATAGTTTCCAAATTAATAATTCAAATCTGTCTTTTATTTTTTGAATTTGCTAGCCATGTTTTTTATTTTTCCTCTTGCCTCTTGTTCCTGTCCAAATGATCAAACTTCAAAACATGACCTCTGTCTGGCTATCGATGACGATGGGACGTGGGTGCCAACGGCTGAAGGAAGCAACAAGCGTGCGATGTCCCTTTTAAGTGGTTGGCGAACTAAGTAGACGACAGGTAGAGGCGGTGCCATTGACAGAAACGACAAAAGAGAGGATTGGCAACTTCTAACAGTAGTGTTTGACGATATCGTGGCACGTGTGGGGATGTAGATCTACGGCCTCTAAATGGATACCATCGATCTTCGAGCGGCAATGACGAGCAGCGACGACGCCTCTTGCGTTCAACAGCAGTAGAGGAAAGAAAGTTTCTTTCTTTGTATATCTACAACAATTTAAGCTTTCTGGGGCATATGGTTTAAGATCTGGCATTCGACGACAGAAACCACACCGTGCGAGGGTGCTTGCGGCAACCTTCTGACAATAGGTTAGACGACTTGTATGCTTCGTCTCTATCCAAATTAGATGTCCACTCAAATACCAGCATAAGACAATTATGTCAAAAATCTCAATGTCATTAAACCTTTGGCTGAATAGATCTCCCTCGTGGAAAGAATAAGGAAAAAGGCAAGCAACATATATATTGTAATTAAAAGGATTCATAATTCTGAATCTTAAAGTTATAGATATCAAAAGTTTATTGGATGTCGCTTACTTTTTTTATTTTTTTGTCACATAACAAGAATGCGAGTTAACTGGCATATTCTGTATTCGCAGATCTTCAACGTTCTGAAACTTTAGCTAAAATATATTTTAGATGTTGTTCTGTTGTAGCACAAGAAAAGACATACCAAGTTAAGTGTCCATTGATTCCATGTTTCAACTTGACTCTAGCCTTGTTTGCAACACACCCATTCTCTCTCTCTTTCTCTCTCTCTCTCTCGAACCTAAAGGAAATTGCTGTTTTCCTTCCAAAAAGCGGCTTGGATAAGTGTGCATATAAGCATAGTCAAGGATTTTAATCGTGTGTGACAATTATCAAACGTCAAGAAACAAAATTTGTTCTTAATCACTAATTGAATAATGTTACGTGTAAACAAGATATATGTATAAAATAAATAAATTATTATATTATATTAGTGTCATTGTACATTTATATTAATATTTATTCGAATCATGATAATAATAATAATAATAGATATTATAAATATATTTTATTCTATGTCATGAAACAAGATAGATATATATGATTATTGGGTCACTTCACACGCATTATTAAATTTTTTTAGTGCCTTATTGGTACGACTTGGTTTCGGTAGTTTTGACCCACATGTTTCTTACGACTTGGGACTTGGTCCTTCGGAGGAAATGTCAGGCCGAGAAAGGCCGGTATAATTGACTTGAAAACAATGGGAACCAGGAAGCCGGCGGTGACTTCCCCCCCACGTTCAATTGTTGAAGCTAGACGGCATCTTTTTCAAGCCTCCAAGGACCTTTACGCGTTTCCTGGTTAAATATTAAAAATTTAAGATGACAAGGACAGCACATATATTAATCCAACCGTATGATGTGCTGATGATATCTGACAAGGGCTTGTGGAGAAGATGTTCATGGACTTTGGGGGGGGGGGGGAGGAAGACATCAACATCCAAAGTTTGGAATCCTTACAATCAATAAATTAGAACATTTATGAATACTACTTTAACATTTATGCATATGTGACATCTAATAACATTTATAGTTCATATTTCGAGATTTAATTGTGCGTCGAAAGGTTTATGTGATCTTTTTATCAAAATTCAGGTTTTCTCTTAGAACTTCAGCAAAAATCCTCATTTTTACATGATCTGCAGGGGACATAAATGTTCTAATTCATATATAAAAATTTCTAACTTTAGTCATTGATGTCCCTCGCCTCAAAAAAGGTCCCACGAAAACCTTGTCCCCTGCAGATCGAAAGTGCTTTGGCCAACCCAAAGGGGCTACGTGGTAGCATGTTTGTGTTGCCACACGTTCGAACAAGGCTTAAACTTGTGAATGGGATCAACTCAATTCGTTGTAAGGAGAAATGATTTGCTATTACGTGCGATTTAAGTTCGGTATTCTCAACAAGTGGAGTAAATACCATGTTAAAATTATAAGTACTTTGGTGGGAAGTCTTTCGTGCGAGAGAATTTGAATTAAAACATTAACATGTGACTTGCGATTAATGAATACAAAGGATAATAACTTATATCAATACGGTGCCTCTTTTTTGATATTAGAAAAAAAAAGGTGTTTTATATTTAAAACAAATTTTATAAATATATGTGAGAGCTAATAAATTTTATCACATTATAATAAATCATGTGAATATATTTAATATTTTCATGACTTAATTGATTATGTATAATGTTTATGGGATCTGTTTGTAAATTTAGGGTCAAAATTCAATTTTTCCTCTCAAACATTAAACAAAATATCTAATTTTACATTCGGACTTAAACATTTGTTCAATTGCATCTTGAACTTTAAATACTTCGTGGTCGATAATTTCTTGATACAAAATCAAAGAAACGAATAAATACACGAGGAAAATGAACTTCTTTTTATAAAGTTAAAAAAAAAAAGAGAGAGAGAGAGAGAGAGAAGAAGAAAAAGTGGGGAAGTTACCTTTCAGGACATAATCGCATGATGATTCTTCCGACACGGTACGAGTACGAAGTTGGTCTAATAATAGCAAAATCAGTCAACGCGTTTTGCTTGACTTTTTTTTTTTTTTAAAACAATTATAGAAATACGTAATTTTATGAACATAAATAAATATAAAATAATTTTATACAACATACAAAATATTTTATATTACATTAATTTTTTTTATTTAGTATATAAATGATTTTATATTATTTTATTATATATTTAATGTGTTGTATAAAATATTATTTGTATACAATAAAAGATATTTTTGCTAAACGAAAGAGAACCAACTCGCGTACAATTTCTCAAGACCTTGGTGGAAAACCCAAACATGGACGGATGGCGATGCTTCTATTATTATTATTATTATTATTATTATTGTAATTAATGATATATTAATAAATAATTATGTTTATGTATTTAAAAATTTAAAACCTATTATTCATAATTATAATAGTATAATATGCATAATTATTTTATTTCATATCAATTCATTATAATTTATGTAATATTTTTGATCTCTCAATTTATACTCAATTATACAATGGTAAAATCATTAATTATTTAATCATCAGTCGTATTAGCTAGGTACTTCTTAATTATTGAATTTTGTCGCTCAACTCTAATTCAATAATTAAGAAAAATTACAGTAATAAAATAAATTTAAAACGCAAGAAAGGACACCAAAGCTCAAAGGGTGGCAAGATATGAATTACTTTTTTTTTATTTTTTATTTCTGTCTGTACATATCAAAAATTAAGGTCTTGTTGTAGGAACTTAAAATTTCTATAATTTTACCACTAAAGCACATATCTCTCTACTTTGCATGCTTCGAGGAGAGTTTTATAGGACTCTCAAGTTAAATCAGTAAATTGTGTGGAAACTTCACGAATTTAAATCCATTCAAGTTGAATTGTTTTTGAAATAGAAACCATTTGGCTAAAAATCATAAATTTTCTGGGAAAGTTTATTTTCCATTATACACTAATAAAATTGTGGCATTGGATTATTACACTGACAGAACTACTGGGGAAAATTAAACACCAAAAAAAAAAAAAAAAGAAGGAATCTGAAAAGTTATACATCTTTTTTAGCAAAGAAGAAGAAGAAGAAGAATGGAAAATTAGAGGTAACACTTACAATTTTATCAGAAAAAAAAAAAAAAGTTCTCATATTACATTGTACAGGAACGTAAAACGAAACAAGGAAAAGAGAAAATGAAAGAGAAAAAGGAAAAAGGTTTAATGAAACTCTTGAAAATTCTTGAATTTGTTATCATTCATTAGGCCAAAAATCAGATTTCCCCCACTAAACGAAGTCCACCTAACATTATCGTTCTTTCATTTCTTTTGACTTTTTTATTTTTTTTGTTTTCATATGATTGGAGGGATATATATATATACATATTTTTTTTGAAAAATTTTAATAGTAATTTTTTTGCTATTAATTTTTGAAGAAGAAGATAGAAAAAAAAAAAAGAAGGAATAATAATATTTAAATAAATAGTCTTACAAATAAATTATTGAATTACCTTTTTCACCAATTATACCATATTAATTTGATCGAATGAATGAATGTAATTATAGTGTGGAACACTAAAAAAAAAAAAAAAACGAAAGAAAACTTCTCATGATAAGTTTTGTTTATAAAATTTGTTTATGAATGACATAAGACATATCCATCATCCATAAATTAACCTTAAAATGATTGTGAAAATAAAAGAGAATAATGCAGCCGAGAGGGTCACATTGTAGAATATTAATTAACATTAATAAATGAAATGTGATAATATGAATTTATATGTATTTTCTGCGTCCAATTTTTTCTTTTAATTTTTAGTTTTTGGTTTTAATTGGGGTAAAACGCTCCGAAATTCCAGCTTGCTGTTGGCCCGGTTAAAGAGAGAACTGAGACCGCGCGAGAGAGACGGAGAGCTCTGCTGCTGTTGCTGTTGTTCTTGTTGGAGAGAATCAAGAGTTGAACTCCCCCAACATGAACTGAGAAAAAGAAACCCAACTCACAGATTCCCTCTCAAAGTTTCCATTTTGCCCGTCGAGTTTCCATTTTTCCCTCAACCCAATATTCTTGTCCTCTCTCTGTCTCTTGTGGCTGCTAAAGAAGGGCGGCCATGTTTGGAGAGAAAGATCAACATCTCTCCACGGTTGCTGCTGAGGCAGAGAGCGCCCAAACGATGACGACCCAGAAGAGGAAATGGGTTTCCCTCAAAAGGGTATTCGTTTTCTCAGAGAGTCAACAAAGATGTGTCTGGATGGGTTTGTCTCAAAGCCCCAAGAACTCACTCTCAGCTACCTCTGTGAAAATCCCAAGCAGAAGGGCAAAGAAGTGATCGTTTTGGAGACTTCCAATCAAGGTGAAAAATGGGTAGAGAGAGATTTCTTGAATCTGAGTGAGACCAAGTCCAATTCTTCTTCCTCTTCTTCTTCCAAAAGAAAAGCCCAAGGAGAGCAAGAAGAGGTTGAGATTGAGAGGGAAAAAAATAATTCCTCCAGAGAGAAAAGGCCAAAGCTTGAGAGTACCTTAATCCTTTCTCTAGCTTTGCCTGACGTGTCTCTATCTCTAACTGCGTCCAATGCTTTGCAAACTGCTGACCCTTTGGTCAAGCCGAGGCCTAGTGGCAGCATGCAGTCTTTGGGTGCCGCACCATCCAACAACAATACTCAGACGACATGTTCTAATGATTTTACTGCTGCCTCCGCCTCGTATTCGTATTCACACCCGTTTTCACACAATCCCAGTTGCTCTTTGACCCGTAATTCTACTGAGAATTATGAGTATTCTGTAGGGAGAAATGATCAAACTTGGTGTGGAGGGGAAGGGACGAATGGATCGGTACACAGCCGGTTTAGGCCTATTGGAGATGGGTCTATTGCTTTGAACAATAGTAATCATGGTGGTGGAGGAGCAGGAGGTGTTTTTTCCATGTTGCAGGGTAGTCGTGTAGCCAATAAGGATTCTTCTTGTAATAACAGTCTCTACAAGACTACTAGTTCGGATAATCTTTCATTTTTCCCCTTTGAATTGCCAGCTAGACCACAATTAAATGCTTATTCGGGTGACTCTAGGAGAAGGGATTCTGAAAATTTGAGAGGTTTAGACGGAGGAGAAGGGGAAGGGATAACGAGAAAGATCTCTAGACCAGAGAGGATTCTTCGTGAAATTGTATCTGAGTCCCTTCCGATGGTGGCCCAGATCATTCAAGAGCTTCCTGAGGAAGTATTACAATCCACTAAAGAGTATTTGAAAAATCTCATCGTGATGCCTGAAAAGAGAAAGGAGTTAGTAGGCCTACAAGAGCGCCTTGATAGAAGATCTGATCTCACTAAGGAGACTCTTTCAAAGTGCCAAAAGGACCAGTTGGACATTTTGATTGCAGTGAAAATGGGGCTTGGAAGCTTTATATCTGGGAAAGTTCATCTTCCTGCAAATGAACTGATAGAAATTTTCTTGTTAACGAGGTGTAAGAATGTCAACTGTAAGAGTGTATTGCCTGTTGATGACTGTGACTGTAAGTTCTGCTCTGCAAAACAGGGATTTTGCAGTTCATGTATGTGCCCACTGTGCATGAAATTTGACTCTGCTAACAATACTTGTAGTTGGGTTGGGTGTGATGTTTGTTCTCATTGGTGTCATGCTGCCTGTGGAATGCAAGAGAACCTTATTAGGCCAGGTCCTAGCTTGAAGGGGCCGTCAGGCACATCTGAGGTGCAATTTCACTGCATTGGGTGCAATCATGCTTCAGAGATGTTTGGTTTTGTGAAGGATGTGTTTTTGCTGTTTGCAAAGGATTGGGGTCTGGAGACCCTGATAAAGGAGCTTGACTGTGTGAGGAAGATATTCAAGGTAAGTGAGGACTCTAAGGGCAAGGAGTTGCATATCAAGGCTGAGGAGCTGGTCTCCAAGCTTGAAAGTAAAGCTATGTCTCCCTCCAATGCTTGTAACTTCATTTTCCAGTTCTTTAACCGTAAGTTTCCTAACCTTGAACTGAGGTTTCTGTATTGCAAACTATTTAGTCTTCTTTTAGTGTACAAGTCTTGTCTAATGGTAGGATTACTTGATATAGAGGTGACAGGTTGGAGTCATGGAACCAACCTCTCTGTAAAAGCAAGGATAAGGCTGCATATATATCTGATTCCTAGACCTTACAGTGTAGAAGCCTCGTACACTTAGACTTATTTTTTTTGTTTTAAAAAAAAAAAAGTATTCAGTCTCTTCTCTTTAGTTGTGTACTTGAGTTAGGCATATAGTTGGTCCTGTCCTAGTGATTTGATCTAATTATGAGTCTGTTCTTACAGGATCGGCAATTGGTATAGTAGTCTATGGATTATCTATTCTATGTTTGGAAAAAGCTTTGTTGCTTAAACTGTGCGGTTATTTCTTTTCTCTCGTCACAGGATATGATTTCCACTTTATATTACCTGTCTAAAGAGGTAGAGATGAGTCACTTTGGAATTTAAGATCTATAGCTTCAGATTTGTTAGGAAGTTGATATGGTTGTTTTTAACCCTAAAAAGGAGCAATAGGAAGTAAGATTTGGCTTGGGTTGGGGGCAAGCTCTGTGCAGTGCTGTCAAAAACTGCGAATGAGAAACTTTAGATAGGGTAATTGCATCAAAAAGTTGAATTTGTTGGAGCTGTTGAAAAAGGCATACGAAATTGCCCAACATAACTTGCAAACTGATGTGAATATGTTGTTTATAGGATACACTAGAAGTGAATTTTACTTCAGGATACGATTCAATTTTCTAAGGTGCAGAAAACATGAAAGATTAGGCAGGTTTATGGTAACAAACAATAATTGTCTTTTGGTGCACTTAACCTAGTTGTTCATTAGTAGCTTCACTTTTGATTTCTAGAAACTAGTCTATGACAGTTTTGTAATGAAATGTCTACGTTCATTCAGTGATTATCAAAAACTTGTGCAGCAAGTGAACAAGGGATTAGTAAGACAATACTGGCTTGATGATGGGTTATTTCCTGGATAAACTCCATTTCAATCTGAGGCTCCTCTATTAAGGGAAATGAGTTTGGACACATTTGGATATAATTTTTTTAGGGTTTGTGAGCACCTCATATCTGGGCTAGTGAGTAGTGTAGTCACTGGCTTAATGTGGATATTTTAATTCAACATGATTAAAATGATTGGGGCAAGTGTGTATAACTAAAACTAGATGGTTCCCTAAGCCTTCTTGTGAGTGTTTTACAGTGTTGAAATGTGGCTATGGGAGGAACTTAATTGCTAGGTAATGGATTCTTGGAGCTCAAGATTTATCGTCATCTTGCCCAGCAAACCAACTTAGGATTTCCAAGGCATTTTTAAGCTCAATCTTGGTTTGTTGGCCTAGCTAATTTGCATAAGAATCCTATCTATACATGCTGGAGTGAATCAAGTTCTAATCAAGTAACTAAAAACTGCTCTCTTAAACAGCTGTTCCTATCTGCAAATTAGAAAGGACCTAGATCTGTGTAAACTGTTTTGTATAGTTATTTCTAAACATTAAAGGGAATATTCTAAGAGTTTTTGATTATGAGTAATTAGTCACCATTTTTTATCTTGTAATATTGTATTGGACTGATGATGATCTGCTATCGAACAATCCATTGTTGTGGCTGGTAAGGTCTATGCAATGTCCAAATTTGTTCAAAATATGTGTTGAGATGTCTCGACTAGGAAACTTGATCAACTTGACTGACTATGTTAGAGTAAAGTAGATAGGTAATTCATACCATGTTTTTTGCTTTTAATCCTTTGTTGCATGCATGGAAAAACATTTCCTTGATCATCCACTGCACCTTGCTGCCTGCCTTTTCTTCAAGATATGATTATATTCATCTAATACTTAGTTTCTCTTTTCCCATTTCCGGGATTCTAGATGCTGATAGAAAGTTGAATTTTCCTGCTTCTGGTATATCTGTAAAAGAATTGATGCCAACTGAAGCTAACCTTGGCAAAGATGCATCACCTATGCCCCCAGCCACTTCCATCCCTCCGAAATATACCATTTATGATGCGATCTCTTCGAGTGGACGACACGACCCACCAATGAATGATATCTGCCACGACAGCTTTAAAGCTGCCCTCCTTGGCGATCTAAAAATAAATGATGAATTCCAGTTTGGGAAGTTATCAAAGAAAGATGCATTTGACAGTATAGAAAGCATTGTTCGGATTAAAGAAGCAGAAGCCAGTATGTTCCAAAACAAGGCAGATGAAGCACGGAGAGAGGCAGAACGGTACTGGCAGATGATTCGGGCAGAGTCTGAGAAGTTGGAAGAAGGGTATGCAGGGAAGCTTGCCAAACTGCGCTTGCAAGAGACGGAGGAAAGGCGGAAGAATAAACTGGAAGAGCTGAAAGTTTTGGAAAATTCACACTGTGATTACAACAACATGAAGCTCAGAATGCAAAGCGAGATTAAGGGTTTGCTGGAGAGAATGGAGGCCACAAAACAGCAACGGGTGTAACATTTCTCCTGCACTGCCTTTTTTCTTTTTTGTTTTTTTTTATGCTTGATTACAACCTCTAGTTTAACTGTCATAAAAACCAAATCACTAGTTAAGAAATTGTCATGTTTAAGAATTTTTGATTTAAATGTATTTTTATATTGTAGAAACTTATGCTTATGGAAAAATATTAAAACGAATGATAGAGAACAAAGAAAATGTGATAATATATATATATATATATATACCACTTGAAAACTTTGGTAAGAACCCTAATTACATCATTTAAAGTATAAAAAGGAAAATTTAAGAATAATTTTATGCATTCTAACATTTTAAAATAACATATTTGATAATTTTTTTTTTGTTATGCATTGATTGTGAACTTATAAAATTTATTTTGAAAATTTTAAATTTTAAACAAAATTTTACTGCTTTTTAATATTAATTTTGATATTGAATATTTAAAAAAAATTAATTGCTTATCCAATTTTTCTTTCTAGAAAACTTTTTACAGGGATAGAAACTAAAGTTACTTAATGGACCCCACAACTCAAAAACTTATTTTCAATAAATATAGTAAATTTTTTTTTTCATTTTAATATTGATAAGAATTAAGAAAAAGAAAATAAAAAAACAGCTCAGATTCCTTAACGCCAAACAAACCTAAAAACACAAATTCTAGATTAAACCTTTTATTTGAAATAAAAACATATTTGGAATGAGTTACGTATTATTTGATTGTTTTCGTTTTTTAATTTGTTAAAATTTTTTTCCCTTAATTATAACATATTTCATATTTGATAATAAAAAACTTAAGAATGATTATTCTCAAATATAAAAAATCGACAACATTTTTTTTTTTTTAAATTTAGTTTTATATATCAATACAATTAATTGGTCGGATATTCTTCAATGAAATATAATGAATTTAAAAATAAAAAATCTCAAATAAAAGAAAAAAACGAATATAAATATAAAAATAAAAATAATAAAAATAATAAATCTTAAAACAAAATTGCGCTTAAAATTAACCTGTGCTAAGAAATAAAACAAAATACTTAAAAAAAAAAAAAAACAAATCCATGGCCAAAGAAAATAAAAGTTGAAACAAAAAAATAAAAATAAAAAATTAAAAAAAAAATTAAAGCAGATAGCCCAAACCAACGTCCGTCGACACGCAATCTCAATCCACCCCAAAGCAAAATGTTCATGCATCGAATTTCAGCGTTTTTAGTCAACAATCTCGGAGTAATAATTAATAACGACAACGCAACATTTGACAAATGTGCCCGTCAGCCGTTGGATTGTAATCTTGGCCATCCCAACATTTGTTTATCCACTTTAAAAAACCAACTTTTTGAGATGCTTAATCATCAACTTCACACTCGCTCTAATATATTTAATGCAACGAAATATTTTTTTATAAAATTTCCTGTATCCTTATGATATTATATATTTTTTTATTAAACTGTATATATCTTTATAATTATTTTTATAAATTAATTTTAATACTACTAATTAGCAAATAGGTCTGATTATATTTGTATCTCTAACTCTTTTTTTTTTATTTCTCTCTTCTATTTCTATTCCATTCTATCTCTTATTTTCTTTGTACACTCTATCTCTCTTAGATTATCTTTTTTTTTTTTTATCTCTATTCCTTTTTTTTTATGTTTTTAGCGCATTGTTTCATTTCCGCTTATTAGCTTCAGATTCTTTTCATATCTCCTCGAATTTTCTGAGCGTGCCGCTCTCTCGGACATCTAGTCATTTCTCGTACAAAGATAGAGATAATATAGAAATTTTCATTAAGATAGCGAAGACTAGAGAAATGAAACAGAGAGATAGGAAAAGAAAGGCATTAAACGAAAAGATAAAAAAAGAAAGTAAAATAATTAAGAGATGTATAGATTGAAAAAAAAAAGGATGAGATAAATAATGAAAAGATATGAGATAAATAAAAGAGAGAATTGAAAGAAAGAATAAAGAGAGATTGAGAGAGGAGTGAGATAATGGAAGAGGATGTAAGAAGGAGAGATAAAAAAAAATAGAAAAAAAAAAAAAAAAAAAAAAAAAAAAAAAAAAAAAAAAAAAAAAAAAAAAAAAAAAAAAAAAAAAAAAAAAAAAAAAAAAAAAAAAAAAAAAAAAAAAAAAAAAAAAAAAAAAAAAAAAAAAAAAAAAAAAAAAAAAAAAAAAAATAAAAAAAAAAAAAAAAAAAAAAAAAAAAAAAAAAAAAAAAAAAAAAAAAAAAAAAAAAAAAAAAAAAAAAAAAAAAAAAAAAAAAAAAAAAAAAAAAAAAAAAAAAAAAAAAAAAAAAAAAAAAAAAAAAAAAAAAAAAAAAAAAAAAAAAAAAAAAAAAAAAAAAAAAAAAAAAAAAAAAAAAAAAAAAAAAAAAAAAAAAAAAAAAAAAAAAAAAAAAAAAAAAAAAAAAAAAAAAAAAAAAAAAAAAAAAAAAAAAAAAAAAAAAAAAAAAAATAAAAAAAAAAAAAAAAAAAAAAAAAAAAAAAAAAAAAAAAAAAAAAAAAAAAAAAAAAAAAAAAAAAAAAAAAAAAAAAAAAAAAAAAAAAAAAAAAAAAAAAAAAAAAAAAAAAAAAAAAAAAAAAAAAAAAAAAAAAAAAAAAAAAAAAAAAAAAAAAAAAAAAAAAAAAAAAAAAAAAAAAAAAAAAAAAAAAAAAAAAAAAAAAAAAAAAAAAAAAAAAAAAAAAAAAAAAAAAAAAAAAAAAAAAAAAAAAAAAAAAAAAAAAAAAAAAAAAAAAAAAAAAAAAAAAAAAAAAAAAAAAAAAAAAAAAAAAAAAAAAAAAAAAAAAAAAAAAAAAAAAAAAAAAAAAAAAAAAAAAAAAAAAAAAAAAAAAAAAAAAAAAAAAAAAAAAAAAAAAAAAAAAAAAAAAAAAAAAAAAAAAAAAAAAAAAAAAAAAAAAAAAAAAAAAAAAAAAAAAAAAAAAAAAAAAAAAAAAAAAAAAAAAAAAAAAAAAAAAAAAAAAAAAAAAAAAAAAAAAAAAAAAAAAAAAAAAAAAAAAAAAAAAAAAAAAAAAAAAAAAAAAAAAAAAAAAAAAAAAAAAAAAAAAAAAAAAAAAAAAAAAAAAAAAAAAAAAAAAAAAAAAAAAAAAAAAAAAAAAAAAAAAAAAAAAAAAAAAAAAAAAAAAAAAAAAAAAAAAAAAAAAAAAAAAAAAAAAAAAAAAAAAAAAAAAAAAAAAAAAAAAAAAAAAAAAAAAAAAAAAAAAAAAAAAAAAAAAAAAAAAAAAAAAAAAAAAAAAAAAAAAAAAAAAAAAAAAAAAAAAAAAAAAAAAAAAAAAAAAAAAAAAAAAAAAAAAAAAAAAAAAAAAAAAAAAAAAAAAAAAAAAAAAAAAAAAAAAAAAAAAAAAAAAAAAAAAAAAAAAAAAAAAAAAAAAAAAAAAAAAAAAAAAAAAAAAAAAAAAAAAAAAAAAAAAAAAAAAAAAAAAAAAAAAAAAAAAAAAAAAAAAAAAAAAAAAAAAAAAAAAAAAAAAAAAAAAAAAAAAAAAAAAAAAAAAAAAAAAAAAAAAAAAAAAAAAAAAAAAAAAAAAAAAAAAAAAAAAAAAAAAAAAAAAAAAAAAAAAAAAAAAAAAAAAAAAAAAAAAAAAAAAAAAAAAAAAAAAAAAAAAAAAAAAAAAAAAAAAAAAAAAAAAAAAAAAAAAAAAAAAAAAAAAAAAAAAAAAAAAAAAAAAAAAAAAAAAAAAAAAAAAAAAAAAAAAAAAAAAAAAAAAAAAAAAAAAAAAAAAAAAAAAAAAAAAAAAAAAAAAAAAAAAAAAAAAAAAAAAAAAAAAAAAAAAAAAAAAAAAAAAAAAAAAAAAAAAAAAAAAAAAAAAAAAAAAAAAAAAAAAAAAAAAAAAAAAAAAAAAAAAAAAAAAAAAAAAAAAAAAAAAAAAAAAAAAAAAAAAAAAAAAAAAAAAAAAAAAAAAAAAAAAAAAAAAAAAAAAAAAAAAAAAAAAAAAAAAAAAAAAAAAAAAAAAAAAAAAAAAAAAAAA
The DNA here is from genome assembly GCA_037897445.1 of Ceriops zippeliana. Lineage (NCBI taxonomy): Eukaryota > Viridiplantae > Streptophyta > Magnoliopsida > Malpighiales > Rhizophoraceae > Ceriops > Ceriops zippeliana. The sequence continues at coordinate 1,904,896 of JBAPLH010000062.1, read as the reverse complement.
AAAAAAAAAAAAAAAAAAAAAAAAAAAAAAAAAAAAAAAAAAAAAAAAAAAAAAAAAAAAAAAAAAAAAAAAAAAAAAAAAAAAAAAAAAAAAAAAAAAAAAAAAAAAAAAAAAAAAAAAAAAAAAAAAAAAAAAAAAAAAAAAAAAAAAAAAAAAAAAAAAAAAAAAAAAAAAAAAAAAAAAAAAAAAAAAAAAAAAAAAAAAAAAAAAAAAAAAAAAAAAAAAAAAAAAAAAAAAAAAAAAAAAAAAAAAAAAAAAAAAAAAAAAAAAAAAAAAAAAAAAAAAAAAAAAAAAAAAAAAAAAAAAAAAAAAAAAAAAAAAAAAAAAAAAAAAAAAAAAAAAAAAAAAAAAAAAAAAAAAAAAAAAAAAAAAAAAAAAAAAAAAAAAAAAAAAAAAAAAAAAAAAAAAAAAAAAAAAAAAAAAAAAAAAAAAAAAAAAAAAAAAAAAAAAAAAAAAAAAAAAAAAAAAAAAAAAAAAAAAAAAAAAAAAAAAAAAAAAAAAAAAAAAAAAAAAAAAAAAAAAAAAAAAAAAAAAAAAAAAAAAAAAAAAAAAAAAAAAAAAAAAAAAAAAAAAAAAAAAAAAAAAAAAAAAAAAAAAAAAAAAAAAAAAAAAAAAAAAAAAAAAAAAAAAAAAAAAAAAAAAAAAAAAAAAAAAAAAAAAAAAAAAAAAAAAAAAAAAAAAAAAAAAAAAAAAAAAAAAAAAAAAAAAAAAAAAAAAAAAAAAAAAAAAAAAAAAAAAAAAAAAAAAAAAAAAAAAAAAAAAAAAAAAAAAAAAAAAAAAAAAAAAAAAAAAAAAAAAAAAAAAAAAAAAAAAAAAAAAAAAAAAAAAAAAAAAAAAAAAAAAAAAAAAAAAAAAAAAAAAAAAAAAAAAAAAAAAAAAAAAAAAAAAAAAAAAAAAAAAAAAAAAAAAAAAAAAAAAAAAAAAAAAAAAAAAAAAAAAAAAAAAAAAAAAAAAAAAAAAAAAAAAAAAAAAAAAAAAAAAAAAAAAAAAAAAAAAAAAAAAAAAAAAAAAAAAAAAAAAAAAAAAAAAAAAAAAAAAAAAAAAAAAAAAAAAAAAAAAAAAAAAAAAAAAAAAAAAAAAAAAAAAAAAAAAAAAAAAAAAAAAAAAAAAAAAAAAAAAAAAAAAAAAAAAAAAAAAAAAAAAAAAAAAAAAAAAAAAAAAAAAAAAAAAAAAAAAAAAAAAAAAAAAAAAAAAAAAAAAAAAAAAAAAAAAAAAAAAAAAAAAAAAAAAAAAAAAAAAAAAAAAAAAAAAAAAAAAAAAAAAAAAAAAAAAAAAAAAAAAAAAAAAAAAAAAAAAAAAAAAAAAAAAAAAAAAAAAAAAAAAAAAAAAAAAAAAAAAAAAAAAAAAAAAAAAAAAAAAAAAAAAAAAAAAAAAAAAAAAAAAAAAAAAAAAAAAAAAAAAAAAAAAAAAAAAAAAAAAAAAAAAAAAAAAAAAAAAAAAAAAAAAAAAAAAAAAAAAAAAAAAAAAAAAAAAAAAAAAAAAAAAAAAAAAAAAAAAAAAAAAAAAAAAAAAAAAAAAAAAAAAAAAAAAAAAAAAAAAAAAAAAAAAAAAAAAAAAAAAAAAAAAAAAAAAAAAAAAAAAAAAAAAAAAAAAAAAAAAAAAAAAAAAAAAAAAAAAAAAAAAAAAAAAAAAAAAAAAAAAAAAAAAAAAAAAAAAAAAAAAAAAAAAAAAAAAAAAAAAAAAAAAAAAAAAAAAAAAAAAAAAAAAAAAAAAAAAAAAAAAAAAAAAAAAAAAAAAAAAAAAAAAAAAAAAAAAAAAAAAAAAAAAAAAAAAAAAAAAAAAAAAAAAAAAAAAAAAAAAAAAAAAAAAAAAAAAAAAAAAAAAAAAAAAAAAAAAAAAAAAAAAAAAAAAAAAAAAAAAAAAAAAAAAAAAAAAAAAAAAAAAAAAAAAAAAAAAAAAAAAAAAAAAAAAAAAAAAAAAAAAAAAAAAAAAAAAAAAAAAAAAAAAAAAAAAAAAAAAAAAAAAAAAAAAAAAAAAAAAAAAAAAAAAAAAAAAAAAAAAAAAAAAAAAAAAAAAAAAAAAAAAAAAAAAAAAAAAAAAAAAAAAAAAAAAAAAAAAAAAAAAAAAAAAAAAAAAAAAAAAAAAAAAAAAAAAAAAAAAAAAAAAAAAAAAAAAAAAAAAAAAAAAAAAAAAAAAAAAAAAAAAAAAAAAAAAAAAAAAAAAAAAAAAAAAAAAAAAAAAAAAAAAAAAAAAAAAAAAAAAAAAAAAAAAAAAAAAAAAAAAAAAAAAAAAAAAAAAAAAAAAAAAAAAAAAAAAAAAAAAAAAAAAAAAAAAAAAAAAAAAAAAAAAAAAAAAAAAAAAAAAAAAAAAAAAAAAAAAAAAAAAAAAAAAAAAAAAAAAAAAAAAAAAAAAAAAAAAAAAAAAAAAAAAAAAAAAAAAAAAAAAAAAAAAAAAAAAAAAAAAAAAAAAAAAAAAAAAAAAAAAAAAAAAAAAAAAAAAAAAAAAAAAAAAAAAAAAAAAAAAAAAAAAAAAAAAAAAAAAAAAAAAAAAAAAAAAAAAAAAAAAAAAAAAAAAAAAAAAAAAAAAAAAAAAAAAAAAAAAAAAAAAAAAAAAAAAAAAAAAAAAAAAAAAAAAAAAAAAAAAAAAAAAAAAAAAAAAAAAAAAAAAAAAAAAAAAAAAAAAAAAAAAAAAAAAAAAAAAAAAAAAAAAAAAAAAAAAAAAAAAAAAAAAAAAAAAAAAAAAAAAAAAAAAAAAAAAAAAAAAAAAAAAAAAAAAAAAAAAAAAAAAAAAAAAAAAAAAAAAAAAAAAAAAAAAAAAAAAAAAAAAAAAAAAAAAAAAAAAAAAAAAAAAAAAAAAAAAAAAAAAAAAAAAAAAAAAAAAAAAAAAAAAAAAAAAAAAAAAAAAAAAAAAAAAAAAAAAAAAAAAAAAAAAAAAAAAAAAAAAAAAAAAAAAAAAAAAAAAAAAAAAAAAAAAAAAAAAAAAAAAAAAAAAAAAAAAAAAAAAAAAAAAAAAAAAAAAAAAAAAAAAAAAAAAAAAAAAAAAAAAAAAAAAAAAAAAAAAAAAAAAAAAAAAAAAAAAAAAAAAAAAAAAAAAAAAAAAAAAAAAAAAAAAAAAAAAAAAAAAAAAAAAAAAAAAAAAAAAAAAAAAAAAAAAAAAAAAAAAAAAAAAAAAAAAAAAAAAAAAAAAAAAAAAAAAAAAAAAAAAAAAAAAAAAAAAAAAAAAAAAAAAAAAAAAAAAAAAAAAAAAAAAAAAAAAAAAAAAAAAAAAAAAAAAAAAAAAAAAAAAAAAAAAAAAAAAAAAAAAAAAAAAAAAAAAAAAAAAAAAAAAAAAAAAAAAAAAAAAAAAAAAAAAAAAAAAAAAAAAAAAAAAAAAAAAAAAAAAAAAAAAAAAAAAAAAAAAAAAAAAAAAAAAAAAAAAAAAAAAAAAAAAAAAAAAAAAAAAAAAAAAAAAAAAAAAAAAAAAAAAAAAAAAAAAAAAAAAAAAAAAAAAAAAAAAAAAAAAAAAAAAAAAAAAAAAAAAAAAAAAAAAAAAAAAAAAAAAAAAAAAAAAAAAAAAAAAAAAAAAAAAAAAAAAAAAAAAAAAAAAAAAAAAAAAAAAAAAAAAAAAAAAAAAAAAAAAAAAAAAAAAAAAAAAAAAAAAAAAAAAAAAAAAAAAAAAAAAAAAAAAAAAAAAAAAAAAAAAAAAAAAAAAAAAAAAAAAAAAAAAAAAAAAAAAAAAAAAAAAAAAAAAAAAAAAAAAAAAAAAAAAAAAAAAAAAAAAAAAAAAAAAAAAAAAAAAAAAAAAAAAAAAAAAAAAAAAAAAAAAAAAAAAAAAAAAAAAAAAAAAAAAAAAAAAAAAAAAAAAAAAAAAAAAAAAAAAAAAAAAAAAAAAAAAAAAAAAAAAAAAAAAAAAAAAAAAAAAAAAAAAAAAAAAAAAAAAAAAAAAAAAAAAAAAAAAAAAAAAAAAAAAAAAAAAAAAAAAAAAAAAAAAAAAAAAAAAAAAAAAAAAAAAAAAAAAAAAAAAAAAAAAAAAAAAAAAAAAAAAAAAAAAAAAAAAAAAAAAAAAAAAAAAAAAAAAAAAAAAAAAAAAAAAAAAAAAAAAAAAAAAAAAAAAAAAAAAAAAAAAAAAAAAAAAAAAAAAAAAAAAAAAAAAAAAAAAAAAAAAAAAAAAAAAAAAAAAAAAAAAAAAAAAAAAAAAAAAAAAAAAAAAAAAAAAAAAAAAAAAAAAAAAAAAAAAAAAAAAAAAAAAAAAAAAAAAAAAAAAAAAAAAAAAAAAAAAAAAAAAAAAAAAAAAAAAAAAAAAAAAAAAAAAAAAAAAAAAAAAAAAAAAAAAAAAAAAAAAAAAAAAAAAAAAAAAAAAAAAAAAAAAAAAAAAAAAAAAAAAAAAAAAAAAAAAAAAAAAAAAAAAAAAAAAAAAAAAAAAAAAAAAAAAAAAAAAAAAAAAAAAAAAAAAAAAAAAAAAAAAAAAAAAATTTAAAAATTATAATCCATAAACGGAAAAATTTTGCCACCTTTTGCATTGGGGAGAGTAGGATAAAAAATACAAAGTCAAGATATACCCAAACACCACCCACCACCCGAGTCTTTTCAAAAATTATTAGTAAAGACATAATAATTAATTGTGTGGGCAAAAACAGATAATTAGGTGTGTATAATACGCTTGAGAGAAGGGGGGATACTATTCTAGGATGTAAAGTGTAGATAATATTTTTTTTTAAATGCCAATAGTTTTATTTCCACACGTACACCCCACACGTGCTTAGATTAAAAATTACTAGAACGTAAAATATTGGAATCAATATTTGTAGAAGGAGATGGTATTGGGTTTGGTGAGAGGCCAATTGTGTTGAATTTAGCGATATGATTAAATAGCAGAGTCCGTATATATATCTGGGTCTTGATGTTGGTTGGGCTAAATTGGTGGGGGTGGGGGATGTGATTAGTAAAATAGGTACCATATAAAATAAATGCTTGCTGCCGAAGTGTATACCCCCAAATATAATTTTTCTTCCATTTGAATAGATTGGGGAGTGAAAAATAAGTTTTATATTTCTATAAAGCTTTTGAATAATTCACTAATATATCCCCCTACCAAACTCCCTTTAGAACTTGTATATCGTATTCATAAGATAACGTATAAATAGATTTATATATGTGTGATTTTTTTTTATAAAAAATAGAACTGATAATAATTTAGTTATACCGTATATTTAATTATATATCCTTACAAAAATCTTCAATGATCGCCGCGTAAGCAATATAATATAAAAGTTTATATAGAATTAAATATTTTATACCATTTAATAGGGGAATGCCCACACCCGTACCCAAATTAGCCTCCTTTTATAATAATACAATAAAATCATAATATATGTTGCCATAAAAAAAAATCTTAATCTTATACCCATACAACCATCGATTCATCGTCCCATAGAATTACCCCTCGTATATTCATTTATGATTCTTATTTTAATAACAGCAGGAATAATAACTATTAGAAATAAAACCCCTTATTAGGAAGTCGTCGAACGAACTTTTTTTATTATTCGTTTTTTGTTTACTGGGATTAGCTCCCCCGTTCGTCGCGACATACAGCATTGGTAAGCATTGGGGACGGTACTGATGTATTAGTGGGGTACAGATTTAAGTGATATGGGGAGATTCTTACAACCCCCCCAATGGTATGTTTTGCAATGCGGCGGTGTGTCGACATGAGGGTGGGGTGAGTTAACAATTCACTTAGATAGCATAATTCAATTAAAAAAATTATGTGGGGGTAATTGAGTTGGGGCGGGGTTTTGCAGGGTGCGTATGATTTGGGGATTACCAGTATTTATTCATGGGCAGGGTGTATACCCCACCCACAACCCGGTGGGGGAGGTGAGAGAATACCCCCCCACCCCTTTATCCCCTGTCATAACCTTTGTTAGTTATGCGGTATTTGGGGAGAGGGGGGGTAATTCTAAGGGGGGGACGGGGTAGTGTAAATAAAAATTTATTATGACTATGAAGAATTTCACTCCCAATAATTAGGATATTTGTTAATGAAATTGGAGTTTAAAGATGGGAGTAAGCTTGCAATAATAATCCGTTGGGTTTTTTCCCCCTATAGATCTATCCCAATTAAGAGTTTTTTAACCCATACCAATGGAGTGTTACATATAGTATCGTCTTTTATGTCTGTCTGGTTGTGCCTTCCCATATTTCCGTCAAACCCTCCGCCCCATAGGCATAATAACTTAGAACGTATATTCAATTCCAAATTAAAGGTGTGTGGTTTGTATTGAGTCTTGATTAGCATTTTTCTTATTTTTTATATATATAATAAAAATGACTTCCATTGTTTTTTTATAACTTTAATGATCATATATTTAAATTTATTTAATTTATTCTTTATAAGATTAACTAGAATTGAATTAAGTTTGTTATCAAATCTGTTTAAGAGAATGGGGGGGAACAGTAAAAGCACTAAAATTAATATCCTAAATTTTCCAAGGGTTTTTAGTTTCTATACACAATTATAAAGAAAAGTAAGAACGTAAATTAAAAAAGGAACACCATAATAAATAATTACCGCATTAAATTTTGATAAAAATTCACAATTACATCATTATTCTTTTTTTTTTTATTTTTAATATTTAAGCCCAACGTTTTCATGTCCCACCTTTATGATTTAACCCCTTTAAAAATTTTTAAATATGAAAATAATCATATTAAATTATAAGGAGTTAAAATAAAATTGGAAAAAATAATAAATAAATTTACTTATTTTTGTCAAAAATTTTATAATATGTTTAGAATTATTATTTAAATTAATTTTTTTGATACTTTGTAAGATTATAAAAAATCTATACATAAAAATAATTATAAATGCCCATTTTTAAAGAATATAATTAGGTTTTATATTTTACTCCTATAATAAATTATTTTTCATTATATAAATGTAAAAAAATAAATTAAAGATCCATCCATTATCTTGATTTTTTTTAACTTAAATATTAAAAAATTTTCAATTGATTAAACCATAAAACTTTACTTTTAATATTAATATTAATAAATATTATTATAATACCCTATTTACTTTATTTATATATAAATTTAATTTATTGTTTATAATCTAATATAATATAATTATATTTAATTATTAAACATAAATTTAAATGTATAGATATATTAAAATATTTGGTTAAATTTGATTATTTTTAACTTTTTCCCTTAAATAGAAATTTTTATTTTATTTAAATTTTCTTTTATATATTATGCTTAATTATTTTAATGATTGTAAAATAAATAAATTAAGTCCATTAAAATTTTGATATTTTTAAAATAATTTTATGGATAAATATATTTTATAAATTTTGAATAAAATGAAATAACAGCCAGAAAAGAACTACAAATTTTTATTGTTTTTTTTATAAAATTAATAATAAATTTTATTATCCCTATTTATCTATTATAATTTAATATAACTTTAATTTCATAATTAATAATTAAAAATATAAAAAATACTATTAAATTGCTTCATGACTTTTAAATTCAAAATATTATATTATCGTATCTAAATTTAAATTTTATCATAAAAAAATTTAATAATATGTCAGACTTTTATTTAAAAATAAAAAATAAAAGAATAGTGTTAAAATATATTATCATAAAAAATAAAATTAAATTTAAAATAATATAAATATTATAAAAAAATTAAAAATAAAAAATGAGTAAAATAAATAAAGAAAATATAAAAAATGCTAAAATTTCTTGTAATTTCAAAAATTTAAAAAAATTTTAAATTATAAAAAAATAAATTTTCTTATAAAATATAATAAAAAATAAATAAATTAAAAATAAAAAAAAAAAATATAAAAAATAATTCAAAAAATTAATTTTAAATTAAAAAATATCTAAAATTAATTAAAAAAAATAAAAAAAAAAAAAAAAAAAAAAAAATAATAAATAAAAAAAAAAAAAAAATAAAAAAAAAAAAAAAAAAAAAAAAAAAAAAATAAAAAAAAAAAAAAAAAAAAAATAAAAAATTTATTTAAAAAAAAAAAAAAAAAAAAAAAAAAAAAAAAAAAGGGGTTGAAAAGTATATACGATAATAAAATTGACTCTCATTATATGTTATTAGAAATAAGAAATATATTAATCATCAAACATTATGGTTATTTATTGTTATTGAAAAGATCATCGATTCAATTTTCAATCAAAATGTTTAATGATATTCATGAAATTTACTTGTTTGATAGTGTACAATCATCCATAATAAAATTGCAAAGTGTTACTTTTACTTTTTCATTTTATATATTTAAAAACAAGAAATGTGTTTTGTAATAAAGGGAATTTTTTAATAAAAACATGAAGCCTTTTGTTACATGCATAGTTTCTTATGAGAATTTTATCCATTCCTGTGGAGCTTTCTCACAAAAAATATAATTAAATTATATTTATCTATGTTAATTGACCACTAATTTAGATATGATTAATTAATACTTTGAGTGATATTTTCTCTTTAAAAAGAAATTAAAAGTAACTAAAAAATTACTTAAACTTATTCTATTAACGTTTATGTTTACTTTTGAAAAATTTTATAAATATGTTGAATTGAACTTATTTTAAATATGAATTAATTGTGTTATTGTAAAATTTTGTATTTAAATTTTAATTAGTCAATACATTATTAAAATTAATTGTTACAAATTTACATCTAAAAATTAATATTGATATATTGCATACCATGAATATTAATCTAAAATATAAATATTTGAAATCATTTTGCTTATGGAATAAATTTTTAATTTATATGTTGGTTAAAATTTTTATAAATATAATAAATAACGTATTTTAATTTTAATTTTTTAATTATCTTTAAAAAAAATCTAATCTACACAAATATATATTCTCCAGACAGCACGTGGCATTTCGTGTCAACTTACCTAGGCGTCTAAATGTTTTTTTTCCCTTTGAATTGATGGAGGATGGGACGGGGGAGACAACTTTTTTTTTTTTCTAACTTTTTAATTTTATGTTTTTTTTATTATTTTCTCTCTCATTTTTAATCGCTCCAGCAGTTTAATTTACTTACCTAGTAAGCAAACCTCTGGGCCCCCACATGATCAAATCAGTTAATATACAAGGTTGCTGAGGGCATATTATAAAATATTTCTTTATAATGTTCAACATTATTTTAATCTTTTTATATTTTTCTCTAATTTTTGTTATTGTACTCCTTTGTTTTTTTATTTTTCTTTTTTCCTGCTGCTTTGTTACTTCAGCTCTCTTTCAAGTTTCCAAAGGTTTTGTATTTCAAGCTTTGGGACTATTTTAATGGGTACGATTAGGACACAATAATTTGTATGGTTGTCTTTTATTGCTTTTGTTTTTTCTTTTTTATGTAATAAAAGTTTGTGGGTATGGATTTGAATCTCCATTCCTACACGTATCATCCATGGAAGGAGGAGGAGGAGTGTTCTTGAATATTTGCTAGTTGGAGCTAGTCTGGCACAGATGTCATATTTGTACAATTTCTAGACGCAAGAACACCCCATGTTAGGTACTCCTATGATTTATATACTTTTTGACGAGTTGTACATTTTAATCTATGGACTACTAAGCCAAAAAAAAAATAAAAAATATAAAAAAAATTACTCGTTTCACATAAGAATTTGTATTTAATTCTTATTAAAATGTTTTATAAAATTGAAAATGTATATAACTATAAAAAATGATTGAATTATCCTTTTTTGAGCAGAATAGAAATTTAATATGGAATTATCTGTCATCCTTAAATAGAAATTTATGCGTAAACGATACGATGATGGATTTCATGGGGGAAATTTGAAACGACGAATTAAGAAATAAAGCCAGAGGAGGAGATTTCTCATTTATGAAGCATTTAAGATTTTTTTTTTATAAAAAAAAAAAATCGTGTCTGCATTCGAACAGTTCAACACGGCTTCCGGCTTCTCTTCTTATAAAGATGACGTCCTGTCTCTCTCTCTTTCTCTCTCTCTATCTCTTACCACTCGCCAGCTTTCTAGCATTTCCGGTCTCTTTTTCTCCACTATTCTATCTCCTTCCTCAGCACTTCTTTTTCCTCTTCTTGACTTATATTTTGAAATTGAATTTTGATTCTCGTTTAGAAAACAAAGAACTCATCAAGGGACACACCTTTACCATAGAATTCAAACAAGAGACTCAAGAAAGGAGAAACCTTTACTTTTTTTTTTCCTCTTTTTTATATCACACCGGTTGGCATTGAAAAAAGAAAAAGAAAAAGAAAAAAAATGGTGTGTTCTAGTTTGGGTTCATGTTTTCTCTTAGTTTGGTCTCTACTTGCTGTTCTTGTTTCTGGGTCTGAAAGAAATTTGCCTATTATATCCTTTGAAGAAGGATACACTCAGCTTTTTGGGGATGATAACCTGGTAATCCACAAAGATGGAAGGAAAGCCCAACTATCTCTGGATGAAAGGACAGGTCATGTATCTCTGTTCTGGGTTTGTGATTCCTGTGTTTTGCGCTCTTATCTCTATGTTTCTGTCTCTCTGTGTCTGTTTTGTATATTTTTTTTTTTGGGTGGGTTTCTGATAGATTTTTCTTTGGGGTCCTGTACAGGTTCTGGATTTGTTTCTCATGACCTGTATTTACGTGGCTACTTCAGTGCTTCTATCAAGTTGCCTGCAGATTACACTGCCGGAGTTGTGGTTGCTTTCTATGTGAGTGATCTTATTCAATGGTCTGATTATGATACATGAAAGTATTACGGTCATAAATTCAGGCTTTTGACTTTGATTGAACTAATCAGACTCTAATTTCTCCTTGAATTAGTGGGTCTTCTTCTTGTGTCTCTGTTAATAGAGATATTCGAAATTACAGTAATCAAAACACCACTAAAAGTTCATCATTCCATTGTTTTTCAACTCTTCGTTTTTTGTGCCTTTTTATATTAATATTTTCTCTTAGTCGGAGTTGATGATATTTTTTATTTTTTTTTTTTAAAAAGGCACTAATCTAATATTCCGTGGATTTTTTTCTCAAAAAGCTGTCATCTTTTAGGCCGCTTGGCATTTGTCATGGCAAAACATAACGTAAAGAAACACCTCTACAAAGATTTCTCTTTGACTATTTCATTAGAAACCAAATTTTGTTAACCTATGCATGACCAAAATTATTGTTCTTTTTTCGCTGACAGATGTCAAATGGCGACATGTTCGAGAAAAACCATGATGAAATTGACTTTGAGTTCTTGGGTAACATAAGAGGCAAAGACTGGAGGATACAGACAAATATCTATGGCAATGGTAGCACCGGCATCGGCAGAGAAGAGAGATATAATCTCTGGTTTGATCCATCTGATGATTTCCATCGGTACAGCATTCTCTGGATTGATTCCCAGATCATGTAAGCAAAACCAACTCTACCAGCTTTGTTTCACTCAAAACACTCTTTGTATATTGATAATTTGGTAGGTGCCCCCGGTGTGTGTGTGCGTGTATGTTTTGTTGTAGTTTTTGGTATTTGTTATGGCAGCAGGGTATAAAGGTCTGTTCCTTGTCATTTTGTCACTAACGACGTCATACCCTCCCTCTAAGTATAAAATATAGTGTTGAACGAGGGTTGGATGTTGATGCATCTAATGTGGGGCACAGGCAGGCCATCCTTTCCGGGAAAATGGCACACAAAATTGTCTATTCTTTTTCCTATATTAGTTGTTCCTGCTTTATCAAAACCAGTCTTCCCTGTTTTTGCATAGTTAGCTAGAATTAGGCTATTGCTCTGTTCACCAATTGGGAAAAGGAAGAGGAGATGTTTTTTCTGATTCCAGAATCTTTTGTTCTACCCTCTTTTAGATTGTTTGAGATGATTTCTTAGCTGAAGGAACCAACATATAATTTTGTAATTGCATTCAAAATTGTATGTGTTTTCTTCAATTTTCCATTTTCTTGGTTGCTATGTTCGATGAAGAACAAGAGAAAAAAAATGAAGGCATCAGAAAAATTGCAATATAAAATTAAGTGGGTTGATTCCATTTGATATGGTGTTTAGTCATCAAAATTTTATGGTTATTATTTCTTTTGCTTGGCAGATTTTATGTGGACAATGTTCCTATCAGAGAGATTAGAAGAACAGCATCCATGGGAGGTGATTACCCTTCAAAGCCAATGTCTTTGTATGCAACAATATGGGATGGGTCTGACTGGGCCACCAGTGGAGGAAAATATAGAGTGAATTACAAATATGCACCTTTTGTGGCGGAAATATCCGATTTTGTGCTACATGGCTGTGCTGTTGATCCGATTGAGCAGCTTTCAAAGTGTGAGAATACACATGTTTCTCAAGCAATTCCCACTGGGATCACACCCACTCAAAGAATTAAGATGGAGAGGTTCAGGAGAAAGTATATGACATATTCTTATTGCTATGATCGCGCCCGATACAAGGTTGCTCTTCCAGAGTGCGTGCTTGTTCCTAGGGAAGCTGAACTCCTCAGGTCCTTTGATCCTGTTACATTTGGTGGAAGCCGCCACCGCCACCGCCACCATCAACATAGGAGCCATTCAAGCCATGTGGGTGCTAGCTCAGTTTGAGAAAGACGGAAGCATTTCTTCTGTCACATTATTGGGGGGGGGGGGGTAGATTATTATCAAATATCATTATACTGCATTTATATGTCAGTCCTTTTCTTGTGACTAGAGAGCAAAAGCAAAACAGAATTCTTATTGAGGGGCTCGGAATGGTTGATGGTGGATGGAGATGCGTGTATAGTTTACACCAATAGTTATTCGGTTCTCCATTTTATTTTGTCATATTGATGTTGTCATGTCTTACACCTAACTGCAATTTGCCAGTGATTTTTTGCATCAATAAACATGGTTACTAGTATATCAGTGATTTTTTGCATCAATAAACATGGTTGCTAGTGTACTGTCACGGCCCATCATTGTCAAATTAGGCCTATTGGATACTTAATTTGATTGTTACCCTAAAAACTTAGTTAGAATATTCTGGACTAATATACTTATTACAAATTTGTTATGCTTATATGATTTAATTATGTGATAAATGCTATGTTTAATTAAAGGCAATTTTTCACATATAAACATATTTTATGAGTGATAGTATTTTCTATTAATCTTTATATCATATAAAGTTATTCAATGCATTGGTGCAACATTAAAACTTGAATATTTTAAAGGTACTAATTTCCTTCTTTTGGCAATATATCAAAATTAATAAATGCTATGGGTGGAAAGGATATTATTAATATGTAATTCTTATATTTTGTAATAAAAGAATATTAAATGGTAAACAAATAGCAAATGATGCACATTAAATGTGTTAGGGGACAAAACAATTTATAAAATAGTAATGGTTATATTATATGAACAGAAAATTGCAATTGTTATAGGCTTGTTCCAAAAACAATAATATAGTTGTTAATTTTTTTTTCAAAAGATAGGAAAAATTTGTTGGAAAAGATTTAAGACCTTTTACTTATAAATAACTATTTTTCAAGAAAACAACCAAACATATGAATGTATGTTTCATGTATAAATTTTAATAATTGTTATTAGTTATATTTGCATCGTTTTTACAGCTTTGATGGTCAATATCACATAAATAAGCAAAATTTGGTGTTGATAGCATCAAAATCAACATAGCAATAATAAAATCTATTTTTTTTAAATATTTAAAATTGTTCTTTGTATTTTTTTGAAATATAAATAATAAGCATATTAAAAAGTCATTTCTTTTAATATTAAGACCTATTGCACATATTATCTATGTTAAAAATTTCTTTATCCTTTATTAAGCTTATTCTTTTAATATTAATACTTGCTGATATAATTAAAATATGTAACTCACTTATTAATTAAATTTGTCTTTCACAAAATTATTTCGTAATGCCTAATCTACATGATAGGAATTTAGTTATTTTAACTATATTTCTAATTGTATTTTATTTTATATTAGAGAATTTAGTTCCATTATAAGTTTAATGTTGATTATATGGAACAACCGTTTACTTGTAAATAACCATGCTTGTTATATATGCAATAAACTATTAAATTTGAAATGTAAATAACACTAATTGTAAAGGAGTTATATATAATTTTTGGATAATTAATGGTTATTTAACATAGAAAGAAGTTTCCATCTAAAATTAATTTTAATGAAATCATTAGTTATCTAATATGGAAATTAGATTCCATAATCAGAACTTCAAATCATTTGGAGTAATAACTTTGATTAAAGACACTAAATTAATTGACACATTTCATAGAGTTAATTGGTTGGTACAAAAGTTGTTAATTGAGTTAAATTTTAGTTATTATTTAAATAGTAATACATATAACAATGGTTGCCTCTAAAATGTTAGAGAAGAGATTATTCAATTTTTGTTAGAGTAAAATTATTTGTCTTAAATATAAGCCTCCACTTCTAATATACAAACTTGGTGGAGAGAAAAGGTTTTTGTTTTTAGATAGTTTACATGATTTAGGTAGGTTCCTTTTGTAGTAATAAATAAGAGAAAATGTTAGTCTTAACCGAAGGACTAATCTCTCTTTCATAAATTTTTGGGTTCTTGAGGTAGATTTCTTTTCTACCTTTAAGAATAAGGATGCTCTATAGTTATGAGGAAACTTAGATGACAATATAATTCACTTTAATATCTCAATTATATTTTATTATATATCTTAAATCAAAAAAATTAAGTGTTTATGCATATCAATATCATAAGATTTAGTCTTTCATGAAAAAAGATGTTTTATGTTATATTAATTGTCACTTAAAATTATCATATCTACTTTTAATGCATAAGCATTAAAATAATTTTCTTTATTGGATTTCATGAAATGATTATTATACATCATGTTAATTGCCACCCAAAACTATTATATCTATTCTTAATGCCTAATGATTAAAATATTTTTCTTTCCTGGATTTTGCTATAAGAGAATGAAAGAATTTTATTTGATTAAAGGGAAGGATATAACCTTAAGCAATTATACTTTTTATTGCTCTTCATAATTTTTATCCCTTCATTGTCATTAGGAATAAGTATCAATTAAATTAGTTTTAAATAGGATGTAGGAAAAGAGAAAAAAAAAAGAATATTATCTAAGTAATAATGCTTTTGTTGGTGCATATACCTGATATATGAAATGATAAAAATACCAAGTTTAATAAATAATTTAATAAAATAATATATAGAAATCAAATATAGAAATAATTATATGAATGATGCAAATAACAAAATATAGGTGTTAATTGACTAAATAATATATAGATGATATTATATATATATAATAAATTGTAAAAATAGTTAATATCATATTTTTCTAGTAATTAACTTATGATGATAAAAACATACACATTTAAAGTTATTACCTTGTATGTTGGAAACTTTTAAAATATTTTTAAATAATAAAATTTGAACATTTTAATAATTTAACAGTTAAATTCATTTCTTATTACATAAAAGGTTGCTCAAATATAAGAAAAGATTGTATTTAGGAGTTTTGGATCTTTTAAAACATAGGTAATATAGGCTTTTCATTCACTAACTTTAAGGAGGTTATGTTGGAATTTAGACAATTAGCAAGGGATTCAAGTAACTTTTCTATTGGCTTAGAATGAAAGTTAACATTTAATAGTTTATGGACTCTTTTAACGCTTTTCAAAGATATAAAAGTGAAATGGTCCCCTACATGTCTTTTATAGTCCATGCTTGTAACATCTCAAGTTTAGTTTGATATTATTATAGATTTTGTATCATAATGGCCAAAGTTTGGTGGCAAGGATATAAATATGGTTGTAATTGATTGTTTCACTAAATATGGTATTTTATTGTGCTAATTACCCTTATATTATTTCAATAGTAGTCAAGGGTTTTAAAGTTTATATACAAAATTCATAAACTACATATGGCTATGTTATTTGATTGTGACAAGTCGTTATTAGTGTTTTTTAGTAGAAACTCTTCAAGATGTTAAGAATTGAACTCCAGCTTAATTTTGCTTATTATCCTTAATTTAATAGATAGAGTAAGAAACTTATCAAATTCCTAAAAAATTATATTCATAATATGTTATTTTAGAAGTCAATGCAATAGATTGAATGACTATATCAAGCAAAGTGATGGTATAATATTAAATTTTATACAATTATTAATATAACTTTTTTTTTAAACTTTGTATAAACAAATGTCACCCCATCTCTTTATTCCATCATTTGATAACATTAAAGTGGTTACTATTAAAGAATTTTTGTAAGAGAAATAGAGGCTTACTAGCTTCCTTCATGATTAGCTTTTCAAGACTTAAAATAAGATGATGTATTATGTTAACTAAAAACATTAGGAATAATCATTCAAAGTTGGTGATTATGTTTATCTTAAACAATGACTTTATCACTAAGCTTTTGTTACAATTTGCAAAAACTTAAAGCTCTTGTAAATATTATAGGCCCTTCTTTGTCATTGCTAAGGTTGGAATAGTGGCCTATCAATTATCCTTGCTTTTAGGGTTTATAATTTACCAAATGTTCCATGTTTACTTGCTTAAAAAGTTTGTTAGTTAGCATGGATAATTATTGCCTTAATTGCCTATAATAAGACTTAATGGGTAAATCTCAATAGAGCCATTAACTATTATGGATATAGGAATCGTCAAGTATAACAATAAGACAATTACTAAAGTTCTTATCAATTGGTTAAATCTCTTACTAAAGTAGAGTTATTAGACTTGACTTAACTTAGATACTTTGACCAAAAACTTGGTGACTTACACATATAATTAGATTATGTTACATTATTAGATCATCTTGTAATTAACTTAATTAAACCAAGTTAGGCTTCTATAAACTTAAAGACTCAAGTAGTTACTATACATGAGTATGTAGATGCATATAGAAAGATTGATAAATGGATATGGTGCCTCAAAAGCATAAAGGGTAAGGAAGAGAAATAGGGAAAGAGAGTTTTGTTGCTTAATGGAAAGAGAATAAAAGAAAATGAATATTAATATTTTCTCAAAGATAAGTTAATATTTTAAAAATAATATAAAAAAGGGAAAAAGAACAATTAAATCATAAGAAAAAGTTATCAATTGAATGTTAATCTCCTCAAGATAAACACTTGGATGCCATTATTGTTTTGTGACAATAAAAGATAATTTTTGTTCTTTAGTTATGTTGAAACTATAGCTATTAAGATAATTGTACATTTTTTAAAAGTTAATTCGTATAGGCAGTTTGGCTTTTTTTTTTATGTTTTTTAATAAACCAAACAAAATTTTACTTTTTGTTTTAGAATATAATGGATGTGTGTTTATATGATATTTTTACATTTTTAACTTAAATATGTCTTCAATAGTTTTAATTTATTGATCCTTTTAATAGTATTAAATTATATAAATAATATAAGATATTTTTTTGACTTTTGAATTGATATGCTCTTATATTGTTTACTTTTAATTGTCATTGTTTATTTTTATTAACCTTAATATTATTTATATATTTTTAATTAAATTTATAGTTTAACTAGTGACCTAATGATTAAACTAATAATTTGGTAACTTTACTTTTTAACCAAGTTAATGATTAGGCAAAGTTTGATAAATATGCATTATAGGAAGTTACTTAGGAAGATAAGAACTTCTTGGTTTCATAATTACCTTTATTCCAAGGATAAAACATATTGCAACATTGCTTTAAGAATAAGACTAATTTGTAAAAGGAGATTTGCTAGAAATTAGCCTTTCTAGTTAACTATGGTTGCTCTAAGTCTATGATAAGAATTAAGTTAAGTAAATGATAAGGTGTTAGTCTTAGGAAGTTTTACCTTTTAATCTTCATCAGCAGAATTATAAGGGGAAATTATTAAATGGAGGAACTTAATTTGTTGTAATAGGCAAGTAAATATTCTAATTTCTTTCTCTCTCTTCTTATCATTCTCTTAAGATACTAAAGCCTTAATAGAAAAAAGGAAGATCAAGAGATGTTAGGTGCTTAAGATCTTTCGATATGATACTTGACAAGTAAATATGATAAAGAAATAAAGTAATTGATCATTAACTTTAAGAAAATCTAAAGACTTCAATAATTTTAAGTTTTCAATTGAGTATTTATTATTAATCAAATTTTAAGGTTTTCAAAATCATAATTTTGTCTTTGAGGATTTAGGATTTATAAATTTTGGTAAATTTTTTTGATAGAGATATAAATTAAACAAGTTAAAAAAACACAAAATTGAAACCAAAAGGGAGAGTAAGAGCCATTAAGAAAAAGAAATAGAGAATTACCATGAAAGAAAAAAGGAAGCAAGAGGGAGTTGATTTTTTTAAAAAAATATTAATGCAAAAGACTACTTGTTTAAGTTTTATTTTTTTTTTAACATTTGACAAATGATGTAGTTTGAAACATATTGAAGGAATGTCATTTGTATAGCAAAAGCTTTTGTTTTCTAAAGACAAAAAGACTAATTTTATTACTATGTTGGATAGTTTTTTTTTTAATTATGTCTACTTTATTTTTTTTGAAATTCATTTAATCCGTTAGTTTATTAGTTAACTTTAGTACACATTAAATATTTTATATTAGATATAACCATATGGAAACTACTAACATGTTATGTAATAGATACTTCAACATCATTAAATTTACTTATGAGTAATAAGTTTTAATTTTTTTAAAATAATATAATAAAAAATATTTTTAAATGTTATAATAAGAGTAAAAAAAATATTATATATATATATATATTTAATTTTCTAAAAAAATGAAAAATTATGTCACATTAACAAATTTAATAACATAATAGTAAGAAGGAGATGTGTTTGCCATGTAACACATGAATGACTGTTATATGATTAAATGTAATGAAAAATATTCAAAATGAATTAAATTTAACAAACAATATAATGTGTTAAGTAAATTTAAGAAAAAAATAAAGTATATATAATTATAAAAACTATTATAAATCTTTAAATTAAGAAAATAAAGTGAGTATAATTAAAAAAATTATTATAAATTCTTTTTTTACCTTTTTTAAATGCAACTCTACTGATATAAACATGTGACTAGTTTATATGATACTTTATAATAATTTAAATCGCCGTACATGAGAACTAATAAAATTGATTATAATGTATATTTAGATTTAAAATAATTCTTTACTTTCTAATATGAAATCTTATATTTTATGCAATAAAAACCCCATACAAATTTTTTTGTGTTCATTTGAATATATCAAATTTGTATTTATTTAGTCAAATCCTTTTTAATATTGATATTTTTGAAAAAGAAAATTTTATTTTATTTAATTTATAATAGTTATAGAAAATCATAAAGATAAAATAAATAAATAATTAATTATCATTTTTTCAAAATTAATTAATAAAAATTGTTAAAAATTATTTTTTTTTCATTGTACTTTCCTAACCTATATTCACATAATATTATTCATCCTTTAATATCCAATATTTTATTTATTGTTATATTTTGCTAATGAATAACAACCTTGTATACAGGGAATCGTGTGTAAAAACAAATAAAATAAACTTATTTAGATATAATCAAAATTTATATTTATAATAATAATTTATACAAGAAAAAAATTAAGTAATAATACTTAAAAAATAACATAAAAATTACAAAAATATTTAAATTAATAATATTTTACTTAATTTTATAAAAATATTAATATTAAATATATAAAAAATTAATTTTGCTATTCTCTGGCTGGCAACGTTGCTCTGCGTACAAATATTTGTGATCCTGCTGTTTGGATGGCAATAATGAAAATAGAAAATTAGATTCCCAAGAGGCTTCGGATTGACCCGGCCCGAAAGAGAGATTGATAATGGCAAGATGCCACCGTCTCTTTCTTGCAGAAACTCCGTTTGTTCGTACGAATTTTGCCCAAAATCTCTGAAACCCTAAGAAGCCATAGCTATTTATCTCATGCTGGATCTCTCTCGTCCTTGAAATCCCCGCTAATGACAAGTCTTCCATTTCTTTCTCCATCTCCTCTCTAATTCCACCTTTTGTCCTCCTGCATCACTCAAATCCCTGCCTTTTTCTCTCCCTCTTTGTAATCACTGCCGTGCGTTTGGCAGTTATCTGCAGTAATTCACCAAACAAATGAGTCTCCCTCCAATTGAGTGCGTACACGTCACAGAAGATCACCTCCGGGAATGGAAAGCCGGAAACCCTAGCTTCCGGGTCCCCGACCCAGTACCCCCGCTTCGCTTCCTCTACGAGCTCTGCTGGACCATGGTATAGTTTTGATATATAATTTTTGTTTATTTTTGATTTTACATATCTTTTTCTCTCTGTGTGTGTGCGCGTGCGCACGTTTGGTTTGTTTATTGACGGTGTTTGCCTGCGTGCGAATGATTGTTGTTTAGGTTCGGGGAGAATTGCCGTTCCAGAAGTGCAAAGGGACGTTGGATTCTGTGGAGTTTACAGAGAGAGTGTCCGTTGAAGAGCTGGGTTCAACTTTTGCAGATATTGTCGCCCAAATGGCTCAAGATGTATGCTTTTGTCTTTTTTTTTTTTAATTTCTCTAAATTCTGTTTGCTTTTGTTTATTTGTTGTTAAAATGATTAGTTGGTGGTGCGAAGTAAGGTGGGATCAAGGTGGTGCTTAATGCCGAGGAAGTAAAGTAGTAGTTCGGCAAATTAGGTTTTGGCTACCATTCGGGCTAGCATTTGAATGAACTAGGTTTTATATTCAATATAGTTTTGACACTGGATGCTGCGTATTGGGAAGAGAGACACACATTGTGGTGCTGGTAGTGGGGGTTAGCTTCTGGAGAGGCTTAATAACAGTCACATCTATTTTTCTGTTAACATTTTATAATGCTGGAAGTTGTATGAAGTTGTATTATGTGCTTTGGGCTTGTTTTGGTTTCTTCTTTTGAGTTATTAATGAAAGCATGACATGCTTGGCTCTCCTTGTTATGTGGTATGTACTATTGGAATTATGGCACAGTCCAGTATTCATGTGTATCTCTTTGATGGGAAACAGGGAGGAAATATGGTTAGATTAGTCATAGCTTTGGCGGCTTTAAAGCGTTGCCTTTTCTTTTCTTCAAAGTGCTACATTGCTGTTGCTTCCTTGAAATGTTCTCAGGAATCTATTTGTCGTATAGTTCTGTGTCATTGGGCAAGTTTTAATCTTTGCACTGAAACACTTATTCATTTTGTAGCTTTCAATGCCTGGAGACTATCGGGGTCGCCTCATAAAGTTGGTGAGTGCAACAGAAATGATAATTTTATTTTCAAATGCATTCTCAAATGGGTAGTTGGCCTTGTTGTGCTGAAATGCCTGTTGTATTCTTATTTTGTTTGTGTAAAATAATATTGCTAACATTTATTGCATGTGTAAATTTTGTTTCACTTAATCTAAGTATGGTAGTTATCTTCATTTCTATCAGCATGATTCCAAAACATGGTATACAGAATATTTAACTGATAATAGCATGGAATTATGTTGCAACTGATTTCTTCTATTTACGTTCCTTATCTGTAGTTTATTGTGATATAGCTTCCTCTCCCTTCCCACCTCCCCTTTTTTTTGTTTAGTAGATACTGCTTCTCCCTTGTACTTCTTCTGCCAATGCTTATCCCCTCAAACCCAAACCCATGCAAGCATAATCTGCTATGCATGGTAATTTTCCATTGATTAAAAGATGCAATTTTAGTACCTGATTTTGTGTCTATTTCACTTCTAAAATCGTCACTAATATACTGATATTACCCAAGGGAACCTTGCTGGTCCTCTATGACACTAGAAAAATGCGTGCCATGCTATCAATGCTTTGCATTGATTGGAAACTATTTGTACTGTCAAAATTGTCCTTTGTTGGGTTGTTGAAAGGATTGAGGTTAGTGGAGTAGACTTTAGCATTTGAAGGACCAGGTGGGAAGTTGAAATCTAATGAAAATACTGGCTAAAATACAGCCTGCTCAAGTTTCTGTGAGATGATGTCACTGATCTTCCATGGAACTGAGAATGTTAGACTAGTCATTGCTCCTCATCTAATTAGTTCTTGGATTTCCTACCTTATATAAAAGAATAGCAAAAACACTTACTAGATGTGAAAATGAAGACCATAAAGGCACTGAATAGATATAGCTATATAGGCCTAGAAGTTACTCTTGTAAGGCCTTTTATGAATTTTACTTTAGACTTAAGATGCATTTTCCTAAACATCTTAATTGGATTTTCTTGGCCTCCACCTCTGCATCATGGCAGCTTCAAGAGGTTTGTGCCCTGGTGGCTTGGGGCAATTGCTTTTTTCCACTTCACCTTGGTTTTGTGCTTGTAGTATTTGTTCATTTAGTCTGTTAGTTCACTTCTTTGTTTAACCATAGTGTTCATATTTGTTATGGGTATGTTCATTTTGTCTGTTCACTTATTGGTTTAACCTCAGTTTTTGTTGGATTTTCTTCAGCTTTTCTTTCCTTAGATTCAGCGTCTGATATCTAGTGATGCATGATTTCCACACAAACAAGCATGCATAATGTATACTATTTATCTGCTTTAGATGCTTGTCTATGTTCCTGTTTCCTTTTTGGTGTTTCTGGGTACTTGTTGAACATTGATTCCCTTTTCTTTTCAGGCAAAGTGGCTGGTAGAGTCTAAGTTGGTTCCTTTGAGGCTTTTCCAAGAGCGTTGTGAGGTGATTTTTGAATTTTTTTTTTGGTTCACTTTCTGTTTATACTTGTCTGATCTCCTGATTGATGCTTTTAAATGCTTCATTTTTTTATGAGACAGAGAGGTAGAGACAAAAAATATATCTTTAACAATTCTTACTTTTCAGGAAGAATTTCTGTGGGAGGCTGAAATGACTAAGATAAAGGCTCAGGATTTGAAGGGAAAAGAGGTAAAACAGATCAGGTGTTTTATTTGCTAAGTTTTTTTGGTGTTTTCAAACTGATTACAATGTTATGATAATTGCTAGGGTACCATAATATCATTCTCCTGTTGTCTTCTTGTCCATCATAACTGTATCCTGCATTTTAAGCTTGAGGGTGCATTAAATGTAGTGGTTCCTTTATTGCTAATGTGAAAAAAGGCATATTTGTAATAGGAGGGAGTGCCAGATTGTATATTTTAGTAATGACATCATGTAATGAATAATGCAGAGTTGTATGAGATTGGAATTAAGGGGGATCCTTATGCAATTAAAATGCTTCATTGTCAATTGCAGGTCAGAGTAAATACTCGTCTTCTTTATCAGCAAACAAAATTCAATCTTCTCCGAGAAGAAAGCGAGGGCTATGCAAAACTGGTATCATGATCATATGAATATTCATTGGAATCTTTTGTAGTTACTTGTTTGGTTCTTATGGCATAATGTGACTGATGTTCAAACCGAATTGGTTGGCTAAATCATATTATGTACTGATTTTGCAGGTCACCCTTCTGTGTCAAGGTTCTGCAAATACAACTGAAAATGCCTCAGCAGTGATGATAGGCATCATTAAGGTTTCAACTTAAGTTAAACCCAATTTCCCTCATGTTGCTGTGCTCTTATGACTCACTTTTCTTCTGACTGATGTACCTTATGCAGTCATTAATTGGTCATTTTGATCTGGACCCAAACCGTGTTTTTGACATTGTAAGTTTTATTTTGGCCTCAATTAGATAATAGGTTTACTCATACTTTTGAAAAATATGCAGATCTTAATTTAACTCCTTTACTGTGATTATTGCTGGATTGTCAGGTTTTAGAGTGTTTTGAACTTCAACCTGACAACAAGGTCTTCATGGAATTGATTCCCATCTTTCCTAGGGTATGCAATATTCTGGTTGGCATTGCATCTTGTGTTTGCAGTATATTGAAGTAATAAAATCTTTGGTTGCTTATCCTTCAATTTCATTCTTGTAGTCTCATGCTTCACACATTCTTGGCTGTAAGTTCCAATATTATCAGAGAATGGAGGTAAATGGTCTTGTACCATTTGGTCTCTATAAGCTTACGGCTCTGATGGTGAGGGAAGAGTTCATTCATCTTGACAACATGTAAGTGGCTTGTTGCAGCAATTTTTTGGTCATTGTCATGTCTGTAGTCACTGTGAGGTGTGGTTTCTCTGATTTTTGCCTGCTTGTGTATGAGTTCTCCACAACTTTGTCTTTATTGCACTTGGAAGTGTCAAGTGAAGCATATTTGATGATACTGATACATTGATCATGCAGATCATGCTACATGAACAAAGCATTTTGTTATGGCCCTTTGTTGTTATTGAGATGATTTATATGGGTTTTAATCCAAAGGACTTTATTGATGACCATTGAATATCTGTATGTTACTAATTTAACATGATTTTTATTGACATTCTAGACTATCAGTGACAATCAGAACTGGAATTATATAACTGGTGGTTCTTACCTTCTAGGTATTGGCATAGATTTTGCATTGGCTCTACTTGTATTTTTGTTATATTTAGACTTATAGGAGTATCTTTTACAGATTATTAATAGGAATTAAGATATCGTAGGTCAGGATACTTGCAGCTATTGGCCTAAGGTTTGCCATTGTTTGTCTAGATTAAATTACCTCAAATAGTGCTATTGAGATTGATGTGACCGGATTGATTGAGAAACTTTTTGGAGGTGAATCTAGTGGTTTATCACTGCCAAAATATCTTGCACTGAAGCTCAGGAATTGTATGCCTTTAAACTGATTCCCAGATTCTTATTGGATGCTAGGCCTTCGGTTGTGACTGCATTTGTAATTGTGGCTCTATTCTGGTTATTCCATTTTGTTTCTGTATGTTTTATGCTAGAAAGCGATTTTGTTTTTTTCCTTTTGGTTGTTTATTGTCATTGATCCTTGCTTATTAGAGCAATATGGATATATTGCAGATATGCACATTTACTACCAACAGATGAGGAGGCCATTGAACATTATAACACTTTTTCCTCCAAGCGATTGGATGAGGTATATACAATTGCATTCATAATTATTGTTTTTTTTAGATTGATAAAAATGATTAGTGATCTTGAAAAAGGGAGGACTATTGCCAAGTAGAATGCAAAATCATCTGCTAAATAACTCTCTTTCTGTAAATTAGGTGTTCAAAACCAATTACAATGCTATATTGACTCTGTACTTTCAAATGTTCTATGGTTGCATTCTTGTCACATAATTCTTAAAATAGATGAAAAGAAGGCATCCAAGGATTCTTAAGTCAATTCAACTCCTCTACTATGGGAGCCTTTTCATGCATTGGGCTGTACCTCAAGTTTTTAAGTAGATCCATCAGATCCGAGTGCAGGGTAAACTAAGCCCCATGACATTGCCTTTTTATAATGGAGAAGCAAATAATAAACCATTTCTGTTGCCGTGTGTAAAGAATATTCCTTAATGTTATTAATAATGATGATAATGCTAATAAATAATGATGATAATGCTAATATTAGTCACTAGTATTAGCAAGCGTATTATTGTAATGAAAGCCATAGACATGTAGAAATGGGTTTAATTTTTAATGAAAACTATGGATATCAATGTTGTTTATCTCTACAATAAGGAATGTATAGTTTCATCAATTAAGATCAACCCAATTCATTTTTATTGAGATGTTTCAAATCAATAGAAATAGCTTAACTTTATTGATATAAAATTGAGACAAAGGAACATTCATTTTTGCTTCATGACTGTCAAAAATTTGAGCTTAACTCGATAATGAATTATGAAAGAGATAATGTCATTTACATGTCTTCATCTTAGCTTTTCTTTTTCAGAGAAAGCAAATGGAAAATTAAAGTTGATGTGACCACAACTTAATTCTTTTAATTTCCAAATTTTGTGGCATTGTTTTTTATTAAATGTATTTTTTCAAGTATATAGTATTGATATTAGATTATTATATTCCTAAACATATATATTAGATGTAATTAGTATAACATTATATTTTGAAAATCTTAAATCATACATGTTAGTTTATGATATTTTGCTTACTTTAACTGTATGTTGACAATAAAAGATTTTATGTGTGATATGATATCCAAACTTTTTAAAATTAATCTTAAGATTTTGAGTTATTTTTATTTGGATTAAATTACTTTTTAAGTGTGTGTATTTTTCTATCAATATATATATATACATGCTAATGCTAATGCTAATGTTAGTCTTAGTTATAGTAATGGGTAGCTATTCTTATTAGGCCAAACTGGAATAGTGCCCCTTAAAATCTGAGGTTATTTAGGAGTTTTTTCTTGTCTTTTTATCTTTCTTCTATCATTATGTTTGCTGCATCAATGAGCTATGATGGCTTCTAATGGATGCTTTGCAATCTTTTTTTTTTAGGGGGGGTGGAGTGGCTGTGACATGTTAAGTTTTTTGTTATTCATTTATCTGAAGTATGATTATGTGTTTTTATTTCCCTACTTTGTTTTTTTATTATTGAAAATAAACTTTTGTAGGCTAACAAAATTGGAAAAATAAATCTGGCGGCTACTGGGAAGGACCTCATGGAAGATGAGAAACAGGGAGATGTCACGATAGATCTTTTTGCTGCTCTGGACATGGAAACTGAAGCAATAGCTGAAAGGTTTGCAGAGCTTCAGAACAGTCAAACTTTGGGTTTGCTCACTGGTTTTCTTTCAGTGGATGATTGGTACGTTTAATCTTGAGATTCTGATTTTCTGCAATTGATGAGTGGATTTTCTAACTCTGCTTTTGCATTTCCATTTTAGATGTTTTTGGTTGTGTTTAAATTTTTACTTTAAATCTATTATTATGTGCCACTTGATATCTATTTTGGGAATTGTGAGAGAGGATAAGTGGTGGCTAGGCGTGGATGATCTGCCACTCAATCCATTAAGCAGAACATGAGTGGATAACTTCTGGAATCTTGGTTACACTTTGCTTAAAATTGATCACTTCGTATGGAGATCAATATTTATTTATGTTTACACATGCTGAATTCTTGGATTATAATTTGGAAATTTTCTTCAAATTCACTCATATCCTGGTGAAGATGTGTTCTTTTGCTTGTTTGGGATTTGCACATTAGTGCAGGTTTTTGTCAGTTCTGAAAGGCTAAAATGGCTTCTTATGAGATGCTATATACATGGGTATTCAATGGCTGTTTATAATACATGTTTTTAGGAATGGTAACTATATGTACAAATAAGTAGTTGAAGAATTGATAATGTTTTTTGCTTAAATTTTCTCGTGTAAAGTTGCTTGCCAATATCTATATTGAAATTTCATGTTGAGATGTGTTTTCAGGTATCATGCTCATATGTTGTTTGATCGTCTCTCTCCACTTAATCCAGTGGCACATATTCAAATATGTGATGGGTTATTTAGGTAAGTTAAATACTTTGTTTTATTATTGTTATTTTGTGTATGTCTTTGAAGGGTGAGCCATAGTGCAATGGAAAGATTGCTCCATTGTGACATGGTGGTCACAGGTTCAAACCTTGAAAATAGTCTCTTTGCGAAAACAAAAGAGGGCTGTGTACATCTGACTCATTTTTAGACCCCACAAATGTGGTAGTCTCGTGCATTGGGACACCTTTTTTTTTTTTTAATTCTATTAATGTTTCTTTGTAATGTTTATCTGTGACTTTTGGTTGCATTATGTAAAGAAGCTCATTTAGTTAAACTGAAACTGGAACTTTATTATTATTTCGTGTCTAAAGCAAAAGGTTGTTCTTGAAAGCCATGGTCTATGGATTCTTCATTCCATTTGACAGCTTTTGTTATAGAAAGTTTATAGATATTTTCTTTTGGCATAATTCTGTTGGATTTTCAGGCTAATTGAGAAGTCGATTGCATCTGCATACAATACAATTCATCAGACGCATCTTCAAAGTGTTGCCTCTGCAGCTGATGTTGATGCTATTGATACAACTGTCATCCATAAACCCACTATTGATCTTCACAAAGAACTTTTTCAGATGCTTGCAACTGTTGGACCATATCTTTTCCGTGATACATTATTGCTGCAGAAGGTGCGTTAATTTGTTTGTGATATTCTATTTAATAGTTTGCCCTTTTGGGGTATTTGATTTGCATTTTGGTAACTTACACTTTTAAGTTCCTGAGGGCTTGTGGTGTCATGTCTTTAATGGGCAGGTATGTAGAGTACTCAGAGGTTACTACCTATCTGCATTTCACAGGCTTGGGAGTGGTGACGGAAATGCAGAAAGTGGATCTGTTTCTTCTGGGGATCGAGTGCACTTGAGAGAAGCAAGGGCAAGGGTAGAAGAAGCATTAGGTACATGTCTACTTCCTTCCTTACAGCTGATACCCGCTAACCCAGCAGTGGGCCAGGAGATCTGGGAAGTAATGAATCTCCTTCCATATGAGGTTGGCCTAACATCACTGCCATCTAGTTCCAATATATAATATATTTGGCTTGAGAGATACCTTGCTAGATGAATACCGTCAATCTAGGTGCGTTACCGTTTGTATGGTGAATGGGAAAAAGATGACGAGCGGAACCCAATGATTTTGGCTGCAAGACAAACAGCCAAGGTATGGCAGATGTTGTGGGTTATTTGGTGTATGAAGTGTGTTACTCATTGCCACATTTCTTGTCTTTCTTATTTGCTCATTTGCCTATCTCCTCTCTTACAGTTGGACACTCGCAGAATTCTGAAAAGGCTTGCAAAGGAAAATTTGAAGCAGCTGGGTCGGATGGTTGCAAAATTAGCTCATGCCAATCCAATGACTGTACTTCGTACAATTATTCACCAGGTGTAGTAACTAAACAGGATGCAGGATAGGGCAATGCTTTTAACTGCATGGTTATCATTATTGCATTTCGTTTGCAGATTGAGGCATACAGAGATATGATTACTCCTGTTGTAGATGCTTTCAAGTATTTGACCCAGGTATTCAGGCTTATTTTGCAAAATCTTGAAGACTTTCTTTTCCACTCTTGAGCACTTTTGAAATTTTTAGTCCTATATTGTCATAAAATCTTCTTTTGAATTTGGCCACTAAAATTTATATTTAAAATGCTGTTAAGATGTCTCACTTTCCTGTGATTTGAAACCTTTTAGGGTTGATTGGATTTCTGCTGACTAGATATGTAGGTATAGTTTTTATGTTTTCTTCAGTTATCAGTGGTCAAATATTTGAACTCCTTGTCTTCTGGTCTTACTATGTGCTATTTCTGTGTAATAGTGAGTGCGTGCTAGCTCTTGCCTCTGGATTATACTCTCTCCCACCCTCTCTGCACAAAAAATAGCACTGGAAAACTGGAAACCAGAAACTTTTCAAAGCAGTATTTTGCTGTTAATGTTGTGTAGATAGTACTGACAATTGGCTGTTCAGTTTATGCTATAGGAGCAGGCTAAAATTTTGAACCTTATTTTCAGCTATTCATGAGATCTTAAATGAACTAAAGCATACGGTAATGAGCAATACTTTCAAGTGCTAAATTGCTGCTTGCAATGTTTATAAAAGCACTATTCACCTAGAGGCGATCAGGGCTCTTTGAGCCTAGGCACAAGGCATGGGCATGCACTTGAATGAATTGATGCAACAAATAAGAATAATGCTAACCCAAAGAGATATGGATCTGGCCATAACAAAAATGTGTTTCATTGAATTGAAAAAAAGAAACAAGATAAAAAAGTGAGAGAGGAGGGAGACAGAGAGCTAAAAAAAAGGTTGAGAAATACTTACCCTGTAGACTTCTATCCTAAAATTAAGGGCTTATTTTATCTTTATCCTAAAATAAAGGGACTATCTGCCATAAAGTATATCAGTTGTACAAGAACACCGTGTTTGGATGTGCACCTAAGAGAATTTGCATCACCTAGCAATTAAAAGTGCTGGACTGTTGTCATCGTGTGCCTTATGCTCAGGTGTGCCTTCAATAACCCTGTTTGCTTGTTGGCTTTTCTCAGTGGGGCCATCTCTAATTAAAAGAAAAGGAAGCACTGGGGAGTGGTCGTTCTCAACCTGTTTGATGACATGATTTTATATTGTGATGAAATGTTTATAAATTTTAGCTTATTGATCTGTAACATAAAAGTCTGGTCATTTGGCTTCTGATTGACATGCATATTGTAATTTCTGTAATACATTACCTTCTTTTTCTTTCCATGGAAATAAAGTCTTTCTGCTTAAATATCTAACATTAGCTTTTGAAATGGAGAGGACATAGCCCCTGCCTGTAAGAAAGGTTTCAAATAGGGTTCATTTTTTTCACCAGAAGCTCTTGTTCACAGGGACACTAGTTAACTACATATCTTTTTATGCAGCTTGAGTATGACATTTTGGAATATGTTGTAATTGAGCGCTTGGCTCAAGGTGGGCGTGATAAACTGAAAGATGATGGCCTTAATCTGTCAGACTGGCTTCAATCATTGGCTTCATTCTGGGGTCACCTGTAGGTGCTTTGTACCTCATTTTCGATTTACCATTATCAGACTTGCACATTTTGATTTTTGAAAAGTCATATCAGTTACTTATTTTCATTTGTGCTTTAAGCACGGTTGTTTCAGTTTGTTCATGTTCATGGTCCTATTTGTTTCTGTGTTAAGCATTGCTTACCCCTCGAGCACTTTCCCATTTTGTGGACTTTGCTTCTGTTTGATTTGTAATGTTATATGTTTCTGCATAGTTAACTTTTGATAATTTGTTCTTTAATTATTGATAAGATGCATTATTGGGGTCTGCTGTGTTGCTCCAATCCTATTCAGGCTTTTAGCTCAATCTCGGGAAGCTTTACTTCAGTTTCTGGGTTGCAGATTTATCTCAGCAAAAGCTTGGCTGGATCTGAGGGTGTTCTGGAGGTAGCATAGGTTTCTGAATCCCTGGTTTGTGAGGCCATATCAGTTCAAACAATTTGGGTTGGGATGAAATAGGCATCAGTCAAACCTATAAAGTTCAGTGACAGTCTGGATGAAATATTGCCAATGGAAAATGATATGCAGGGGAGAGGGATACCAGGATTTCATGATTCAAATCCTTTAATGATGATACTATATTGACCCCTCTTCAAGTTTGATATATCTGGATTAGAAGTAAGAAATGCTTATGAATAAAATGGAAGCAAGATTCAAGGTCTGACCCAGTTAGATGGAGATGATTACCAGATTCAAAAGTTGTAACTTATCATAAACTAAACCATTATCCTCAAGGGAGTTTCCAGTCAGAATGGCATGCTTGAACTTGTCATTCTTGCTACTTTTTATTGCTTTTCAAATAACTTGCATTGGGGATTCTAGTTAAGAAAGGCCTTTGACAAAATCCTCAGATGAGGTTGATGTCAATGATCCATGGTCAAATTGAAGGTCATTTTGAAATAAATGTGGCTCTGGGGAGCTGCTTATTGTGCTTTTTCATTGAAGTTGCAATGATGGCATCATTTTCGAGGATGATGGTGGAAAGAGTGGTTGGGACGTAACTTTGGATTAAACAATGTGAATGAGAGTTGAAAATTGATAGCTGAAACTACAAAGTGTGCATTGATGCCATTGTTTGAGATGGAGTGGTGTTGTGACTGATATTAATGCTGTGGTGTGCCATTTTGCACTTTTGTCAGCTGGAACCTAAGAAATTAGGGGCATTGGTCATTCATTTGCTGGCCCTTTGAAGACCTTAAATTTATGTGGGAGACATGAGATTTCCAGTTCTATTTCTTGTTGGTCTTCTTTCCAAGTAGTGTGTTCCCTCCTCAATTTCTACTGGGTTAAAGAAATATCTGGTCAGATTTTGTCAGATTTGGCCACTGCCCTGCAGAAGGCTGCTGCTTTCTTGTGAGATATGTGCTTCGAATAAGAACTGTGTTAGCTGAGCAGTTCAGTTTGTAGCTTGTTGCATTGATGATGGTTTGGGTTACCCGGTGTTCTTCACAATTACAGGATGTTATGTATAGCCAATATGCGATAATGATAGTAGCTTGCAACCTTTTGAAGTAGAATTCAAATTCTTTGTTGGTGGCTCTTCAAACTTTGGTCAAAGCTCTCAAGATTCTTGAGGATGTTCAGTAATGCATTGAATGGGGTAGTTTTCAATTAGAGTAAAAATATTTTCTCTTCTTTTCCATATTTTCATTTTTTATTCACCCCTTTCTGTTCATCATTATGCCACACATGTCCAATGTTCCTAACAAACAAAGCAAATTTAGATTGTTTGAAAAGAATTTCCGAATTGAAATGGATATATTTTGTTATTTGTTTTTTTGTCATGACTTCTGTTTTGTTTGGTATGAACTTGAGATTGAATTTTATCTTGTCTCTTCTCTATGTTTGACTTTGTTTTGATTCAACATGATTTCATATGTGCTAGGAAGGCATACTTTTTTGGATTAGTAAGGCAAGAAATTGCTCTAGTGCTGTACCAAAACAGAAGTATCCAAGTTGTGACTGCTACAAGAAAGGGCCATAAAAATAATGTGCAAAATTCCTTTGGAGTTTCCAATTATTAAGCATTTCTAGAAGTCTTAAAACTATGTTGTTGTCTAATAGTTCACAAAATTGATTGTGGTGTCCCAAAGCTGTTTAAGTACACTCGACCATGGGAGCTGCTCTATGTTTATTTTTCTCCCTTTTAACATATTTGTCCTCTTTTGGCCTTGGAGGGGACCCTCACAGGGTTAATTTCTTGAAGTTTCATATGCGAGTCTTTGGTCGAAATCTACTTGGTGGGAGGGGATAATGGAATGGGGGAGGACTACCATCTGTTGTGTAGCCTATCAGCCAATGGCCATAAATTTTTGTGTGGCTGTCTTATTGGTTTTTCTGCTTACCACTAATATGCATGGAAATTTGGTAATTTCAGTGTGGTTTGGATTTTGGAAAGTTGAATCAACATTACATTTGGCACAGAAATAAAAGTGCCATGTGCTTGTAATTATTGACTGTAGGTTATGTACCTTGTTTCCATGTGTTCTTGAATTTTAAGTTTTATTATTATTCTTTTTTTTGCTTTGTGACATGACAGGGAGCTAAAATTCACTTTGAGTTTACACTGAAATTAATTTTTGGTAATCTACTGGTTGATAACAAATTTTCCTCTTATATGATATGTGCATTTGTGGGAGATTACCTAGCCTGGAAAAAGTGTTTCCAGTTTTATGAAGGGCATCAAGTCTGTACATTACTTGGAGCTCAACAGCAACATTTTATTATTTCCAGGTGCAAAAAGTATCCATCTATGGAACTGAGGGGCCTTTTCCAGTATCTTGTAAACCAGTTGAAGAAGGGCCAGGGAATTGAACTTGTTCTGTTGCAGGTCCAATTCATTCCTTGAGCCTTTGGAGTTAAATTATGATTATATAATGATTTTTTGCATCTAATAGCTGTTCTTATGATTATTCAGGAGCTTATTCAACAAATGGCAAATGTTCAGTATACTGAGAACTTAACAGAGGAACAGTTGGATGCCATGGCAGGAAGTGAGACTCTCCGTTATCAGGCTACTTCCTTTGGAGTTACTCGGAATAACAAGGTAGATATAATGTTGGTGGATTATTTTAATAGGCTTCTGCCTATTTAGTGAAATCATGGTTGAATTATGGTGAATAATTATATTGGATCTATGAAGCCTTCAGTGGAGAAACCAAGTTTATGGATGGTTTTTTGTTTTTCTTTTTTGTGTTTTTTCCTTTTTGGTGGCTGGGGGGAATGACAAAAAATTAATCATACCTGATACGTAACAAATTTGCAATTAGGAACTGATATGGATGCTTTATAAGACAGTTGCTTTGAATAAGTAACAAATTTCAATAATTATGAACTAAAATTTGCAAGACATGGATAAATAGATAACAAAAAGGAGGTTTTACCTGGTATAGTGCGCACATAGATAGCAGAAAGGGAGAAGAACAATGCAAGAAGCTTGGAAGTGGATATAATTTTCAGAGTATTGGGTGAAATTACTGGTGTTTGGTTAGAACAGTAGGAACTAATATGGATGCTTTGTGTATTTCACCACCTTGGAGGCTTTTATGTCAGAGCCAAAGTGACACCAACATTTCCATCTATTCATCTTTGCAAGGTTGATTGTCAGGTATAACCTTGTTATGTTGTTTTCCAATATTTATAGGTTGGTGCATAAAAAAAAATTCTGATTTTTTTGTGTGGGTTGGGGTTCAGGGATGGCTCCTGTTGGGCCCAGTTTGCCTACCCCTAAAGGTATTATGGTAGTTATTGAATTTTTTTGTTATTGGTGGGGGAGGGCTGTCACTGGTCCCTAGTTGCTTGTCTCTGGAAATTTCATGGTGATTGTTTTGTTGTGATTCACCAAAAAGTCCAAAAACCTTACAGTAGATTGGTGCTTTTTATTTGAAGATTTAGCATGGTTCAGCTTTCTTTGAAATTTAGGTTGGTGCAACTGGTGGTCAAGATACAAGTGTGGTTCTTAGTGTTTTAGGTTTTGAAATTCTTGCTTTATTTGTAATGCATACAGAATTATCTTTATGGCTAGTTGGCAGTAGTGTCACTCAGCACTGTGATTATACATAGGTAATGAGTTGATTTGGTTTTTATGTGTATTCAGTATATTTACCAGAAGTCTTTCAGCAGACAATCATTTAGTTACTTGAGCCAACATATTTTTCTTGTGCATATCTCAAACTACCAAATTATATTCGACTCAGCTAAGCCTCATTGCTCATCTTTTTAAGTTTGGCTGCATAGGTCTTTTGTGTCCATTGTTTTTGTTGTGCCAAACTAGCTGTAGGAATGAACAATGCTCTCCCTTTTGATCACACTCATACATCTTTCTAGGCCTGCTTCTACCTTTCTTTCCTCCTTATACTTGCATTTTATCTGTCATTGGTGCATCCATAAGCACTTGACATTGCAAAGCATCTTAAAGTAGCCTCACCAATCTCTTATTCAAGAGATTCCACATCCACCCTTCTACAGGCATAGTCATTTCCTACTCTGTTTCATTTGAAACCTGATACTTTTATCTTAATATTCCTCATTTCAGTTACTCTCATTTCTTGGATATGTTTTTTCCTTGTTTCCTTCACTTTTTTCTCCCTTTGATCCTGGTGTATCATAAACAGTATAGTTAACACCATACAAGACATCAAATCCAAGACAAATATGATGCCTAGTAAAATTCATTTTTTGTAGATGTAGATTTATGTCTTCTTTCTTTTGGATACCATGTTCTTAGATTAAGCTTGGCAACATTTGTTCAACTACATTGCTGCAAATAGCTTTGGATGGGATGGGGTAATTCATAAATTCCATGGATTTTTGTAATTCTCCTTTTGATCCTAGCAACATTCTGGATACAAACACAAAAAAATAAAAAAATAATAAAAAAATAAAATTGCACTAATAATTGGACAAAAGTAAGAAAATATAAAATGAAAATTAAGAATAACTTGTGTGTGACTAGAAATTGCAATAAATATAGCTAAATCACAAGGGTACAACATTATCAAATATAAACAGTCATTTTCTTTCCAGAAAAATACCTCTTATGAATATTAGTGGCAGTTTGTTATGGTTTCATTGCAAATTTGAGAACTCAACTCTGCAACCAAACTACAAGTGTTGTTTTCCAAATCACCATCCAAATCCAATACATTTACCAATGGTTTGGAGTAATTGGTTTAGACTGAGTTGGATTGGTCTTGGTGGGTGGTTTGAGCAGTTTGATTAACACCCCTAATGTTATCGAATCTCTCTTGGATGGATTTTAGCCCATTAGTTTATTTTTATAACAGCCTCAAACTGCATTGAAATTTTTGTCTATCACACAGAGAAGATATCTGTTATAATGAAATATGTCCATTTAAAATTGTATTCAAAATATCCATGCCAAACTAAAGTCATGTTGCCAAACTCAGTTTATACACCTGAACTCCCTTTTCTATATAACTTAGTTCTAAGATATTGAGGTCCCTCCTTGCAGGCGTTGATTAAATCCACTAACAGGCTACGGGATTCATTGCTTCCAAAGGATGAACCAAAGCTGGTCATCCCTCTTCTGTTACTCATTGCTCAACATCGTTCTGTGTAAGTCATACAATTTTTTTTTTCTGGAAATTTCAATTTCTGTGGCCTTGGAATGCAGATATGTGAATCATCCATGAGTGGTTTTTTATGTTGGTTCCATGGATTAGATGTGGTTTTTAACTTTTACTACATTGCCATTTGTCCTAAATTGGGTGTAAATCCTCTGGATTTTGGACTCAGTAGACAACGAAAAGTTAATAACTGAGACTTTGACTCTTTTATCTGTGTGCATGTTCTTTGCAGAACAATGCTGCTGTAATTCTTTTTGGTTGTGTTTCTGCTGTTTATGAACTAAGCCTCTCCAATTTATGTTTCTTAATGGAAATTTTAATAAATTTGGGCATCTCTTGTTCTGGCATTTTGGGTTTGCTAGGGTGTTACCATGGTGAAAAGAAAAAAATCGTGCAGCTCCCTTTCCCATTGTTGTTTTTAATACCTTTTCATGATTCTGATTTGATATATTGATGAGGTAGTTGGTTGTTATATGCATGCTAGGTAGATTGTCATTGGGGTTATGCCTAGTTACAGTTGAATGCCCAGTTATGCCTGATTATATGCCTGCAGCTCCATTTCTTAGTGTTGTTTTAAATGCCTTTTCATGATTCTGATTCGATATATTGATGAGGTAGATGGTTGTTATATGCATGCTAGGTAGATTTTCATTGGAGTTATGCCTAGTCATAGTTGAATGAGCTATCTAATTGCTTAGTTTTTATGCAGGGTTGTAATAAATGCTGATGCACCTTACATTAAAATGGTCAGCGAGCAGTTTGATAGATGTCATGGAACTCTTCTCCAATATGTAGAATTCCTTTGCAGTGCTGTGACACCAGCAACTGCTTATGCTTATTTGATTCCTTCTCTTGATGATCTCATCCACCTGTACCACCTTGACCCTGAGGTTCCTAACCTCTCTCTCTCTCTCTCTGCTCACATGCCTACATAAATGTCTTAATTTTGTTGATTCTTCATTATGGTTCTGCTCAGTTTACAAGTAATTGCTAATTAATGTTGAATGGTCTATGCCTTCTTTCTTGCATAGTGTTATTTGTAGCATGGTTATGCTTGATGGTTTGCATGTCAGGTTGTTGCTATACTTCAATACAATTGATGGCTATATTAATTCTATGGACATTGTAGGTTGCTTTCTTAATATACCGTCCCATAATGAGGCTTTTCAAATGTGAGAGCAGACCTGATATTTGCTGGCCTTTGGATGACAATGAAGCTGAAACTGCTACAACTGCACCTGGGGAAGTTGAATATTCTGGCAAATTGACTTTGGATCTTGGGTCTTCAAAGAAGTTGATAATGTGAGTACCCAAAACTCTCTCGCTAATTTTGTAATCACATAATATGTAGATATGTAAATCTGTAGTGTCACATATGCCCACTGGTGTGTGGAATTTGGTACACAAATCCTGAATGTGGAGGATCTAAATTCTAGGTTTACTTGTTTTGTAGGTGGTCTGACCTTCTTGGGACTGTGAAAACCATGTTGCCATCAAGAGCTTGGAATAGCCTCTCACCCGATCTTTATGCAACCTTCTGGGGGCTCACGCTTTATGATCTTTATGTTCCTAGAAACCGCTATGAGTCTGAAATTGCCAAACAGCATGCTGCTCTTAAATCATTGGAAGAACTTTCTGATAATTCAAGTTCTGCAATTACTAAAAGGAAGAAAGACAAAGAAAGGATTCAAGAATCCTTGGATCGGCTGGCAAGTGAATTACATAGGCATGAAGACAATGTTGCATCTGTTCGAAGGCGGCTTTCTCATGAAAAGGACAAGTGGCTGAGTTCTTGTCCTGATACTTTGAAAATCAATATGGAGTTTCTGCAGCGCTGCATTTTCCCACGCTGCACTTTCAGCATGCCAGATGCTGTCTACTGTGCCATGTTTGTTCATACTCTTCATTCCCTTGGAACACCATTTTTCAACACAGTAAACCACATTGATGTTCTGATATGCAAAACCTTGCAACCCATGATATGCTGCTGTACTGAATATGAGGCAGGTAGACTTGGGAGGTTTTTGTATGAGACATTGAAGATTGCTTATTACTGGAAGGTAATTTGCGTACTTTATGAAGAGGTCAAATTTCAATTACTCAATTGCTTTCTCTTTGCTTTTTTTTCCCAGTTTCTTGCTGTTGATTTTGAGAATTTGTTGTTTACAGAGTGATGAATCTGTATATGAGCGTGAATGTGGAAACATGCCTGGCTTTGCTGTGTATTATAGATTTCCAAACAGCCAACGTGTTACATATGGCCAGTTCATTAAGGTCAGTTATTAGACATTATGGTGCATGATATTCATTACTTGCTTCAACTTCATATCTTTACATGTGATTCTTGTTTCATCTGGTATACTTTCTTAGGAGGGTTAATTCTTCCTCACACTTTTAGTAGGTGCCACTTTTTACCCTCACTTTGTTTCAATATGATTTTATTTTCTTCTACTCTTGAGGAAGTGATAGTTATTATTCATCTTTAAGTGAACTCATGAAACAATATCAATTGCTATTGTCTATCTTATTTGTCAGTTACAGGCCATATTTTTAATGGGTTGAAAGTCTTATGTGAAGATCTTCACTGATGCTGAGTTGACAGAGAACATGTCTTAATTAGAAATTGAGATGGTTTTAAGTTTTTGATAAGTGAAAGCTGGGACTTGAAGCTGGATCCCTTGATCCTAAGGCCTTAACATTGATCATTAGGGCAAGGCCTTGTTGGCAACTGAGGAGGGTTTAAGATCACATTGTCTTTTGAACTTTTAACCCTTTTCAACTGGAATCCTCTTGCCATGATGTTTATTCTCTAAGCTTTGTTTCCTCAAAATTCTGCTAACTTAGGCTGTTAAATTAAAAACTATTCCTTTTCTTGTGTGCCATGTTCAGCTTCCCTTTTTGTATACTTTTCTTCACTTTTTCCTTTTTGAACAAATGGTCCTATATTTAAGATGATTTCTTCCTCCCAAGGAAAATGCACTATGTTACTGTTTGCAAGCTAAAATTCATTTGAGGGGCTGTACTTTTTTCTGCATGATGTTTGTGCTGTTAAAATGTGTATGTTGGCTGCCATTAAGAACTAGTGAATCTATAGCATTTTAAGCCAACTTTTCTTTCCCATTAATCACAATTAGACCATGGGCTATATTTAAGGACAGGCATCATTTTTCCCTTAATCTAGTCACTATAGTCACCAATTGGTGAGAATGAAGGCCATCAAGCTATCAACAGGTTTTTAAAATCCTTAAGCTTCATGATTTTCAAAGTATTCAAAATGCTAGTAGTTCTATGATTAATGTTTTAGAAATGTAATGGTTTTTATTTTCTTACTAAAATTTTGGGGAGTTTTTAGTTCTACTGTTCTTACTGGAAACTTTCTGATGGTAAGATTTGAACAAACTTTTTTGTTTTTGTCATAAAAATAAAATTATGAAATCTTCTTGTCATGAGGATTTCATGATAAATATTTCCTGTTTTTGACAAATTATTGAGAAAATCTTGTCATAGCTTACTTTTTCCCTTTTTTGGGGGGGAGAGAGGGGGGAGGGGGGAATGCAGTCAATGACCTTTGTTTCTTCCCAATTCACTTTTGTGGCTGTTAGCACCATATGATGTTTCACAAGATGAGTTCAGCAATGTAATCTTTCACAGTTATTGATGTTAACCCATTGTTAGTGTTCTTACCAGTACTCTTACCATTTTTTACTGCTAGGTACACTGGAAGTGGAGCCAGAGAATCTCACGGTTATTGATACAGTGCTTGGAATCAACTGAATACATGGAAATTCGAAATGCTCTTATTTTGCTGACAAAAATTTCTGGTGTGTTCCCAGTTACCAAAAGAAGTGGGATTAACCTTGAAAAGAGAGTAAGTTCTATGAGAACAATCTTCTGTCATTTATTTTCCACTGGTACTTCATATACAACATAACTTCTGCACTCCTTTATTTTTCTCTCTCCATATAGGTAACTAGAATCAAAAGCGATGAAAGAGAGGATCTTAAGGTGTTGGCAACAGGTGTTGCTGCAGCTTTGGCAGCCAGAAAGGTGGGTGATGATTTTAATTTTTTTTTTAATGGTTTATCAACTGTGCATATTGGTTGCCCTTACTGTATAATTAACATCTTTCATGATTTCCAGCCATCATGGGTTACAGATGAAGAATTTGGCATGGGATATCTTGACATAAAGCCTCCATCAACTGCTTCAAAGTCTTTATCCAGTAATGTAGCAGCTGCACAAAATAGTTCTGCACCCAATGTTCCCCAGAATGAGTCTGCAGGTGGAAAGACAGCTGTCACCATAACTCAATATGGAGATTCTGGAAATTCAATAAGGGAGCAGGTGTTTAGAACTAAATCTACTGATGGGAGGTTGGACAGAGTGGAAAGTATGTCACATGTGAAATCTGATCAAGGACATCAAAAGGTCAAAGGTGGTTCCTTGGTTAATGGGTCAGATGTTCAACCCATGGGTTCTGCACAAATTGGTACAAGAGCAGCAGAAAATCAAAAACAAATGGATGAATCAGTGAATAGAGCAGTGGATGAAAGCATGGGCAGAATTGCCTCAAAGAATTCAGCTGAATCTGAGGTTATCATCGTCCTGTGTTTGATATTGAGCATAGAATTCATCATCTATCATAATAGTTTATTTTTAGTTGAAAGGCTTGAGGCATTAGTTGCCTTGCCTCATTAAGTTTATATTGGCTGCTGTTGCATTATTCTTTAGCCTTTATTTCCATGTGTGTTGAATAACAGCTTCTTATCGCCGAACAGTCAATTCTTTACCAAGGGAGCATGGTCAGTGGCTAGTTGCCTAGTTCTGTATATAATATTTGTATCCATTCATGTGCTATCTTTCATATCTTGAGCATTTTACTCTCTCTCTCTCTCACACAGACGCACCTATTTGTTTGGGTCAAAAGAGCTAATTATTATTGCATTTGGCCATGATGCAAAATTTTTTGTTATTTCATTGAAGTTCTTGGATGTAGCTGGGCATGTAGAGGTCTCAAAATAAGTTTCTTATATTCAGACTTGATAAACCAATAGGATAGGTGTGATCGGTCATTTGTGGATTGACTTTAGTTTCTTTATTTTGCTTTTATTTTCTTTTACTGGTAGGATTTTCCTGTTTATTTGGGACCTAAAAAAACAGCTGCCACTGATTTTAATGTTGGGCATCTTTGAAAAGATTTTTTTTATCCTCCCAATGATTTTCCTTTGCATCCAATGGCATTTTTGGTTTTCAGTTGAGAGCTTCTAAGCGGCAAGTGGTTGCCGGATCAACTTCTAAGATACCAAAACAAGATCTTGGAAAGGATGACAGCAAAC
The DNA here is from genome assembly GCA_037897445.1 of Ceriops zippeliana. Lineage (NCBI taxonomy): Eukaryota > Viridiplantae > Streptophyta > Magnoliopsida > Malpighiales > Rhizophoraceae > Ceriops > Ceriops zippeliana. The sequence goes on along the minus strand of JBAPLH010000062.1, from coordinate 1,863,667 downwards.
CTGGGAAAGCTGTTGTTAGAGTTTCTGGGTCATCTGTCAGTGACAAGGACAGTCCTGCAAATTTATCAGAGGGTAGGCAAGGGGCTGGTGTTTCTTCTGCCCTCACATCCAATGGCAATGTAATCTCAGCATCAGCCAAAGGTTCAACCATGTCCACAAGAGCTTCTGATGCTCATGGTATTGAATCAAAAGCAGATGGTGGAGCTCCCAAAGCAGTGGCTAAAGATGATGCAACTGAAGTTGGAGATGTGCATAAGCCTACTACTCGACTGGTTCATTCTCCTCGACATGATAGTGCTTCAAAGTCTAGTGATAAGCTGCAAAAGAGGGCAAGTCCTGCTGAGGAGTCTGACAGATCAACTAAACGCCGGAAAGGAGATTCAGAATCGAGGGATTTAGAGGGTGATGCTCGATCTTCTGATAGAGAGAGGACTATGGATGCTCGATCATTAGATCAGGAAAAAGCTGGAATTGATGACCATAGTGTCCATAGGACCATAGAAAAACCTGTCGACAGGTCAAAAGATAAGGTTGGTGATAGACGAGAAAGGGAGTACAGAGACAGACCAGACCGTCCTGATAAATCCCGTGGGGATGATGTCATGGGGGAGAGAACAAGAGATAGGTCAATGGAAAGACATTCAAGAGAGCGTTCAGCTGAGAGAGCACAAGAGAGAGGTACTGATAGGGCATTTGATAGACCAATTGACAAAGCCAAAGATGATAGAAGCAAATTGCGTTACACTGATACATCTTTAGAAAAACCTCATCTTGATGAAAGATTTCATGGGCAGAATTTACCTCCACCACCACCATTACCTCCTCATGTAGTCCCCCAATCTGTTAATCCTCCCAGAAGAGAAGAAGACACTGATAGAAGGTTTGGAGCCAACCGGCATGCTCAGAGGCTTTCTCCAAGGCATGAAGAGAAGGAACGAAGACGCTCAGAAGAAAATGCCTTGGTTTCACAGGATGATATAAAACGTAGAAGAGAGGATGACTTTCGAGAGAGAAAGCGAGAAGAACGAGAAGGACTATCAATGAAGGTACATCTCAGTTATTCATTACATTCCATATTTCACACACATTCAAGTAGTTACAAGTCAATTCTGCACTGCATGGTGTAATGGCTTCTTATGAAATATCATATGTGCCCTAGATTTGGGGCTATACAAAGAAAGTGCATGAGATGAACTTAACTAGTTTTGCATTTGTGGTGAGGTTAGAATATTAACTGTTATAGGTTGTGAATTGGGACATATCGTTGGTTTGTTTATAAGTTTTTTTTTTTATGCCATGCTTGATAATAAGAAATTTTGGATACTGTTGTTTTTTTTTTTGTTCATTTTGGGAGATTCAGACCCAGATGAAGTTCTGACCATCTGTCAGAGTAAAATGAATGGATCTTGCGAGTATCCCAAGTAATTCTTTTATTTCTTCTAGTAGCTGATGCTGTGCTTTATTCTTATTCTTTCTTGATACACCATAGTTCTTGATGTTAGCATTCCTTTTATTGGTACCACGGCAGTTAGAAGGTGGAAACGCTGTTATTGTGTATGATTTATTTTATGTAGATGGAGGAAAGGGAGAGGGAGAGAGAGAGGGAGAAAATGAACATTTTGAAGGAGGAAATGGATACTAATTCAGTGTCAAAGCGACGGAAACTTAAGAGGGAGCACATGTCGTCAGATGAAGCCGGTGAGTATACTCCAGTTGCGCCACCGCCTCCCCTCACCATTGGTATGTCGCAGTCATATGATGGAAGAGAAAGAGGAGATCGAAAAGCAGCCATGATCCAACGTTCAGGTTACTTGGAGGAGCCTCCAATGAGGATTCATGGTAATGAAATAGCTGCAAGCAAGATGGCTCGTCGCGATTCAGATCCGTATCCTTGAAAGCCTTTATTGAAATGCATCCTGCATCAGTCATAAACATTCACCTAATATATGGATCACAGTCACATATTTCCTTTTGCTAAATGCGATGCTTATGTGTGTTTGATTTAAACATCTTCAACTCAGTGGTTGTCCTGAAGTAATTGCATACATACCAACGATCTATGTATTCAGCAATTTTCATACCAGTTTATGAATCACTGCCAACGCATGCAATAAAATGTTTGTTTACTTTTGAGTACACGATATAGGTTTCCTCAACCAGGTTTTAGGATGTATGATCGAGAATGGGATGATGATAAGAGGCAAAGAGCTGAACAGAAGAGGAGGCATCGGAAATAGGACTCAACTTGGTTGAAGACTTGCTTTGCATCAGAATGGATATGGCTGACCATGTGATTGCCATCGTCAGTAATCTTTGAAAAGTAAGACTATGTTGTTATAACTTGAGATTTTTAAGAGGTCTCACGTGAACGTGGATTTAAATTGAAATTGTAATTTATTTGCTCCAATTTTTGTACAGCATTGTAAATTATGAGCGCTTAATTTGATGCAATTTACTAAATTATAACCTTGGTCGTTTTGGTGTGAACCTGTAGAGATTTTTTTTTTTTTTTATTTTTTCTTTTGAGTCCTGTGTTGGTATGTGGAAGCAATTTCAGATGCTTGCAGCCTGTCTAAACTTGTTAAAACCTAGTAGGACTAAAAGCCACTAATTCGCATAATTCTCATGTATGTTTATAATTACAAACAGATGTGTGTATGGGCTATTACTTCAGTCTGGTTTCGTCTTCGAGCCTTGTTTGGTTCATTGACAATTGGTAACCTGACCAGTTGATGATGTGATGGTGGCTTGAAGCTTACGATTGATTGGTTGTAAATATTTGGAAGTAGTTGATATTTATTTCAAGTGATGGTAAAATGATAATTAGTGAAAAAATTTTATTATCTTAGAATGTTACACAATTTTTACTTGCATAAAATAATGAAAAATTTTAGGACTCAAAAACTCCAATCGAAAGATTTGCACCATAAAAAAAAAAAAAATTACGAAAGTTTAATGAACAAATCTTTGTGGGGTAAAATTTTTAGTATAGGAAATTAGCATTAAGTAGATTGCTGCAGGGACAATTTATACTGACAAATTATTAAAATCATGGGAATATTAAATCTATTGCAAAAACATCAATAAACCTACACTTTCCAAGTCTAAATTACTCCAAACGCGGGGTCAATTCAGACCATTTCATACGAAGAAAGCTAGTGTACCAGCCATAAATCTTGGCATTTAATAGACGACATGGGGTCCCATTCATAGGAAGTCAACATAAATAGGAATCAGGATCGTGCTCAAGCAAAATTAACAAACATGTTTTAATCAATTGAATATATAAGATCCTGTCTACTATGTATAACATGACAAAATTTAATCGGTAATAGCCTCTTATTGTGCAACAAATATGGGCAATAGCCTCCTTGCTTTTATCTTACCATATCATTCTCAAACTCGTTGATCCATGGGATGAGTTGCAGACAGGCCATTGCATCTTGGCGTGTTAATTGAAGACATTAGCAATATTGGGGTTATACACCTGCACCTTCCATTCATTGTTCTCTTCTAGTTCTGCATGCTTGCCTTGCTCGTAAGCGCCGTTCCCATATCCGTACCTGTCACCGAGTCCATTGCAGCTGCTGCTAATGCCGCAAAACCAATTGCCATGTCCGTATGCATGGACAGCTGCAGGACTGCAGATCAACAAGTTATCTTGAGGAACAAGCTGAAAGTCATGAAGTGAAGCATCTGGTAAGGCCTCCCAGTTATCATTTTCGTCATCTTCGAAACGAATTAAGGGCGCCGTAATGTCTTCTTCATCCTCAATTTTTCTTGAAGTATTGGCTTCTTCGAATTTCACCCACTGGGTGCTAACTGCAACATCTCTTCCAACTAGCTTCACCCGCCGGTTTGGGAAAACTCACAGCTGGAAAGTTGCGCTTAGGTGCCTTCTTCTCCTCCACCGCTTGCTCCGGTCGTTGCCTGAAAGCAGCCCCTTTAGGACTGAACTATTGTGGACTAGATCCCGCGGTTTTCTTTGTCTATATCCGTGTAAATTCCGCGACGATTCGTCCTCAACTCCTAAAGATTACACCCTTTTTATCCGATGCTATGCCCATTTGCTGGATGAAGCCCTTGATTGCTTTTCCTTGGAAAGCAAGGCAATAGAAAATCAGGAAGAGCACGAAGAACAAGTAAGCTTGCAGTATAAGATGAAAAAAATGGGTACTTTGCTTGAAGTTTTGCCGCAACTTCAAAGCCTAATAGATCGATATTTGAAAACTTTTTCACATTACTATAATTCTTAGGTTACAAATCACCAAGATATATTATATGAAATTGATATGTTTTAATCATCTTCCTAAGTTGTTTTAATTAATAATTACTTGTGACAATGAAACATTTGACAAAGTATAAATTATACAAAAATTAAATGAGTGATCGATAAAAACATCTTTTAAAAGCAATTATGGAAGAATGATTCATTTGTTGACGATAAATATCGACTCAAAAAATTCTTTCAGAAAGTAGAATAACGATTCACTATAAAATCAATCATTATGTATGGTTAATTCAAAAAAGGCATTTCCCTGTAATAATTGTGAGGGAATGTTTCATTTATTTTTAGTAAAATTTATATTTATTTCTGATATATTAGAATCCTAATAGGTCACACACATAAAAATAATTAAACAATATAAAATAAAAATTAATTTGAATTTCATTGATAAATTTAAAAAATTCATTTTTAGAAATATTTTTTTTAAGTTTTTATTCAATTACATACTTACTTGGTAAATATTTCTTCAATTCTCAAAATTATTATGATGATTAATTATATATTTTTTATTTTTATATATAATTATAATTAATAATAAAAATGACACGAGCATGATATTACTGTCGGCATGTTAAAAAGTTGCTGGCATCCAATCAAAATTTAAGATTTGAACAATTAACACATTGTTTTTGTTTATTGCATATTATATAAAAACAAGGAATATTCTCACAGTGAGACTCTTAGACAATGCATCGAAGAACCCTTTTTGTTTTTCTTCCATTTTAATTCCCAGAAAATTCTAGTCTTTCAATATGTTATTCAATTCCACTCCAAACAAGAAAATAAATAATTAAACAAATAAAAAATAAAAAATTTTGCTTTATTCCGTCACTTACAATTGTCTTTACATGAGATTCTTTTCCTACAATTTTAAATTTCAATGACTCAATGTATCAAACTGGTAGTGTATTATTTATTATAATCATCACTTTCTCTTCTTTTTTGTTTTGTTCATTTTTATGGATCATAATGATCATTACTTTTAAAATTTATTATTTCCAAAAAAATCACTATTTTCCTTTATAAAAGAGAAATCTATAATAATATTATACAATAATAAGTATTTTCTTGTATTGTGCAAATTCCATTGGCTTTAAGTATAAATTTGAATTGTAAATTTTTACACATATTATCAAATTAGGTTATAAACTTTCAAATTTATTAATTTAAATTGTTAACTTTTAAATTATTACCAAATAAGATTATTTTGTTATGTTTAACTAGTATGTATTAATTGCAAGGAATAAATAATGATCGATCAAGTGTCAACTTTATATATTATAAATATTTTTCTTGAAAAAATTCAATCATTCCTCGTTAAAGAAATCGACTAAGTGATAGTATAAAACTCATTAACTATGTCCCTTTTGAATTGTAACACTAATCTAGCTCTAACTGTGAGTCCTATATCTATTTCATCAAATCTAATGCCACCTAAGAAATATTCCACCACCCCAAACACTTACATTAAGTGGCTTATATGATATAGTGAAGGAATAAATACTTAATTAATTCTTAATTTATGGAATAAATGAGTAATTGAATTTCATGTTTACATTATAGGTAACCAACTTCAATCTATCTTTAATAGGAAGCTTACCTAATAATAACTATTATTTGAATATTTACACTTTTGGTGGCACTAATACTTATTAATACTTGTAGACAAACTATTATATGCCCTTTGTGTACTATCTTGTAATTCACAAAATAATTTCATGGTAAACATCTTATTCCTCTCCTTGCACCAAATAAATTTATTATTTTCCTCCTTTGACAAGCAAAATGTTAATATGGTGTTTATAACTCATCATGAATTTCCATTTTCCAATTAAAGAAATTCCATTGCCATTAGATATTTCATTCCTATTTCATGTTTCTCTATTTCCTAAAATTGTTTACTAGCTCATTCTTGTTTACTAATAATGCTAAAAGCTAGGGAAATCTCCATATTGGTGCCAAAAGTCCACTTTCATTTTGTCTCCCATTATAAAATATAAGTTAGATTTAATAAATTAAAAATTCTTATTATTCCTTTGCAAACTAAAACAAACACCTCTTTAAATTAAAGACATCTAAGGGTACCTCAATGATTACTACCATAATCATAATTACACTTGTCATATCTTACTTTAAGAATTCAAATCTAGTATACATTGTCTTAGTTCTTTAGCCATTATAGTCATTTAGTTCGTAACTTTAAATTGGCATTCTTCAACTTGCCAATACCCAACCTATTACAGTTTTTCTTTTTACATATTAAGCCTTATGTCATGTGATGCATCATACTTAACCTTCCTCCTTCCTTAGAAAAAAGCATGTAAGATTTTGTTAATATTATCCTTATAACATTTTAATGAGTGACATAAAATAAACCAACAACTATTTCACACTAGATTTGAGTAAAACTAAATATCCTGCCTTAGATAAATAGTAGGTTTTTCACTTTGCTAACTTATACCCTATATTTGTGATAATAAGGCCCCATAAACATTTTGCTCTCTAATTAACATTTAATGATATACTAAAATATTTTAAAAGCGGTGACCTAACATTATATATTTAAAATTAAGCCTATCACCAAGTCATTACCTCACACTTATAGATGTCATAAATGACTATCTTAACAAGGTTTATTTTCAATCCAACACAATGCTTAAGAATTCTTGCAATTTCTAATGGTTTGTCCTAGACTTTACTAAAAATAATAATGTCATCTATAAATTAAAGATGCATCAATTTGAGATCATTATTGATACTTACACCTTTACAAGTCTTACATCCAATCCTTTTTTAAAAAATGAATTAAGACCTTTAGTAAACAAAATAAACAAATAAAAAAAAGGATAATGAATTCCTATATCTTAGATCATTTGTCATCTTAAACTACTGTATAAAATTCTTATTAACCAAAATAGACAATTTTAGAGTAGAAATTCACTATTATATCCAACATCTCCACCATGACCTAAAGCCTATGTTCTTTGTGACATTAGAAACAAAACACCATTCAACTAAATCATATATCTTTTCAAAATAAATCTTAATTATTACCTCTCCCTTTTTTTTTCTTCATTTCTTTAATTGTCTTGTTGGCAATTAGCATACTATTTAAAATAAAAATCCACTAAAAAAGCAAATTAAGATTCCTCTACAACTTTTTCAACTACTTATCTAATTTTGTGGGATAAGATTTTAGTAAAAATTTTATAAATACATCCCACCAATAAAATTGGATGAAATTGATTAAGTGATGTATCTCCATTAACCTTTAGTATAAAAACCAAAAAAGTGGAACATAGAGACTTACACATTATTCCATTATTAAGAAAATCATTAAAAAAAATTCATTAAATCCTATTTCATCATCTTTTGGCGTTATCTAATGAAGTTAAGATTAAAACCATTTAGACTTGGCACTTTATTTCTATCAAAATCCTTTATGGCTTTCCAAACTTCTATGTCCAAAACAAATTGTTCAAGAAACAAATTATCTACTACATCTAATTTTTAGAAGAACTTTTCATCCATTCACAAACAAGGTTAAATAGAATTACCCAATTGCTTTTTGAAATGGGTAAAGATATCTCCTCCATTTTTCTTTAATTTTGAGCAAGTTACCTCACCTAAAAAGACATCGTTAATCATATCCTTACATCTTTTATATGTATTAGAATGTGAAAAATTTAGAATTTCTATCCTTATTACCTAACCATTAAAGTTGTAATTTTTTAAACCACTTGTGTTTCTCTTTTCTTAACCTTGTTTAATAAATTGCTTTAAACTTAAATAATTATGTGTTTTCATTTTTTACTAAGATTTGGGATTCTTGTTTTAAAGTTAATTGCTTAACCTTGACCTTAACATCATTTAAGTTTTTTTTACACACAAATCTTTCCTTTTTGCTCTATGATTTTAAAACTCTTTTACTAATCTTCATTAATGGCTTATAATAAACCTAGGATAACTATTCATCATTGATTTAGTTAATAGAACTTTAAATCCCTTTCACAATCCCTTGTTATACAACTCATGATTAAAGTAACAAAATGGAATAAAGCACTGCTTGAGATTTTTCATCCTAAGACAAACCCTCAAGTGGTCAAAAAAACAACAATGAACTCCCCATTATTTTAGACCTAACACTATTTCTAATTATTCAGCTCCAATTAAAAATCTATTTATGTGACTTATAAATGAAAATTTTCATAATTACTCTAGATGAATCTTTATTCTTACATAGATAAATCCAAAAATTTCATCTTATATATAAACTTATTAAACTTTTGAATGACTTAGTCGTTGTCAATGATTGTCACCCTATAATCATTTGCTATAACAATGTTAAAGTCTTTTCCAAATACACCATCAACCCACAAATTAATTTTTCAAACCCTTTAATTCCTTTTAAAAAGCCTATTGCTCAATATGGCTATTTAAAGCATAAACATTAACCAATACAACAACCTTATCCACTAACAAGATAAAACCAACTGCTATAATAAACTTATTTGAAATCATCTTATATTGTTTTTGAAAGACAATATTATCCCAACAAAAAACCCCTAATGCCCAAGATGATTTAGCAGCTAGGACATGATACCATGCCCACCTCGTACCTGTCTCAAGATCACTTTCAATTAGTTCCCTAACTTCATCTTTTAAATAGATAAAATACTAGACTTCCATGACCTCACACACTTATGTATAACTTTATGTTTAATGGACTTCCTAATCCTCTAAATTCACAATACATAATAACATGAATTAAATTAACCCCTTACTTCACCCTATGAGTAATTGCCATCATCAGCCTTCTATCTTTCTTTCTATGAGCATTAACTTATTAATAACCTTATTGTTAAACTTTATCATCATTAGACCCCTTAACTTCTTTATTTCTAGCACCTTATAATGCTCATTTTAAATCATTTCATTCCAAAACAAATATGACCATCAGAAAGTTGGGTCTTATTCAATTAGATTATATACACTAGTGAGAAGTTACCTTATTTATCTCTACCTAGCTTTCTTTAATTAACCCTTGGCGCTTTGCTTTTATCCCCCTACCCTTTTCTACTTAATATTTTCCCCTTCTGCTTTGTCGGAGCAACTACTATAGGGTTACCTTTATTGTTGGAACTCTCATTAAATGTAATAACTTTACCGAGATTACTAGCAATTTATATGCAACTCTCATCTGCATCTCTTTGATCAAGACAAGTTTCATCAACTAATATTACTTTTTAGTATATCATTGGATCCAAGTTGGATACCTTATTTTGTTTTAGGTCAAAGATAGTTGCCTTTAAATACAAACTATGTTCATTAACTTAATTTATAAAGTTACCATGTTTTGTAATTACTTGGTAGCCCATTACTTCCTTTAGATTTAGCCTGTAAAGTTTAACCCTCCCAAACCCTATCCTTATTGTGTTAGCCTCATTTCTTTTCTAAGGCTTAATTCTAACTCCTAACTACCCTCAGTTAAGATTTGGCTTATAAGAGGCCTAATACCTATATTCTACTTGACCAAATTGCCCTTTACTTAATTTATATGCATACTCAACATACATGTCTATATCCTCTCTAACACTTTTGTTTCCCCTATAAATTAACAATTTTTTACTTACTATCACTGAAGTCCTATAGTCCTCCCTACTTAAAATGAAGCAAAGCTTACCCTTTATTACTCCTATCTTTATAGACAATCTCTCCTTTTGAAGAACATCACTTTTGATTAAAGATATTAACGGTCTTAGTTCTACCTTCATTTTAAAGTTTAATTAGTAGTGGTCAATTTCTATTGAATCCTTAACTCAAAGATTTTACCATTAATCTTCATTGTCATAATTACTAAAATGATAGTATCTACTTTCATTAATATCATAAATTGGCAAACATCCAATATGCACTAACAATATAATTGTATGTCCATACCTAAAAGGTTCCCCCATTTATTATTTAATTTGAAGAGAAAATCACCACTTCATATTAATAAAAAAGGCCCCTCTACCTAGATCTGCACATAGTGGTTGATGTTCACCTTATCCATAAACTATGGCTCCAGACTTTGGAAGAAACTTTGTTTCCATTTGCCTTAACTCTCTAGCTATTTTGTCACATTCCCTTTGGATTTGAAGGTTCCTACCTACCTATAATATTGATTGTTATCGAAGTATAACCTTCCCTTTGCAACTAATCATGCAATCCTTTTATTAATTTTAAATTTCAAATAACTCTCATAACATTTCAATAAAGCCACTCGATATCCTCTTCCTTGGTGGTATAAGATAATATAATCAGTGGTGAATTTATGTTTAAAATTAGCCCAATGCCCTTATCAGACTATTAAATTTCCCTACTTCTTGATTACTTGACCATTACATTTCTAAATGTTTTATTCACCCTCCCTTATCCTTCCTCCCTTCCTTTATAAAGCAAAATACGATTGATTTTGCCTTATCATGGACATCGAATTACTAAGCGTCATCGTGATCTTAGGTTTAAAGTAGTTAATGATGGCCTAGTAAGCTCTCTTTATTCATTTGGTGAGCAAGGTTGAGTGCATCTAACCTATTTTTAAATTTAACAAACTTGGATCACCACCGAGCCTTGCTGATCTTACGCAAGTGGACCACATCTATTATCCAACCCTAACATTGAGAAATCCTCCATGACCATTAAAATCTATCTATTTTAATAAATTGCTAATGAACAATAGAGTCATTGCAAACATTGTTGATGATCATACTATAAAATTTTGTAATTTTATTTTTTCATATCCATTTATTTTGTTTGAAAGCTAATGATAAATAAGGGTGAAAATAGATAGAAACCATTATCATGTGACGCCTAAAAGATGAATGTCAGAAATTTATTTTAGGCACTTTGGGGTCTCTCATTTCCAACCAACTCAACATTTTTCTATGTAAAAGAGAAACGCATAATCTTACCATTAATGCGCCTTTCGTTGTTCTAACGAGCATTTATCATTAGAATTTTAAGAAAAATTTTATTCTAAATTTGAAAGAATTACGAGATTTATGAATAAAATTGGAAAAAAAATAAGTAAAAGCAAGATTTTTTGATTCGTGTGATTCTTAACAAAGAATCCAACGGATTACCATCTTTCTCATTTTTCTTTAATAATATTTGCTTCATTCTTTTTTTTTTTGTTTTCAATCAGGGAGTTATCATCGCCTTCTTTCCAATTAATTGGACTGGCCAAATGAAAGTGACTGACGAGTGGTGTGGTGCAGGCCGAATGAAAGATTTATTTATATATTAATTCTTATTTAATTTTACAAGCCTTTTAAGAATGAAACTATGTGTTACTATACATTAATTCAGTTCATTCACATATTCTTATGGTGTAAATTTGGACCAAAATTAAATCTCTACGAGTTGTTCAGCCCATTTGCTATTATGAAAGGTCCTAGAAACATGCGTAATGTACCACAATTGCCTAAAGAATTCTAGAAAAGACAATAATACATGTATATACTAAAATATTTTATTTTAAAACTTTCTTTGAGTTGTATAAATAAGTCACATTTGTATAGTACGAATCTTTTTTTAATACAAGTTCACTTATAAAACTTTTTTATGTTCTCTCTCGTTCTTTCAAACTCTTCTAATTGGCTCACTTGCTTCTCAAATATTTTTTGTTAATTCATTCAAATTTTTTTAGATTTACTTAACTCATCTTCTCTCACAAGATTAATTAAATATTGTATGGGTTAATACTATCCAAACCTAATTCCGTGACATATAACCTTCACCCTTAAAAGAAGAAATTTAAAGCACAAAAGTCACACATGTGTATATATATATATAATCCCAATGATACACAATTTAATATTTTCTTTTATTTTTTTTTATAAAAAGGCAATAGATTCGCAATCGCCCCTCGTTATGGAATCTATAATTCCTTGGCGTTGCACCACTCCACGGTAATAAGACTTGTGTCCTCTTTTTATTTCTTAATTTACCGGCAGAGAGTCAATTAATTATGAACATAGCCCCTCGTAACAACAATCAGACACAAGTGCCCTACTTCACCTTGACTTTCCCTTGGAAAAGTCAAGAGTTTGAATTCAACAAACACCATCCCTTATATAATATATATATATATATATATATTATGTTATAATTGATTGACTCTGTCCTGCTAATTAAGAATTAAAAAGTGGTCCACTCTTAACTTAGTCTCCCTTGGAAGGTCATTCGATGGTCTGCTTAGGGTGCCGTGTTTAATGGCCAACCAACAGGACTTTTTGATCAATTGTATGATTTGTTTGGGCAGCAACAGCCCGTTGGATGAAACGCATGGCCCCCATTTGGTCTTCTGTCACCCTCCTCCTCCTCCTCCTCCTCCAAGAAGGGGTCGCCGACCTCTTGCAATCCTTTATTTCGGTGGGGTTTTCATTAGGCTCTCTCTTCGGGGAGAGTTCAATAATTTGTAAGCAGTTCATCGATGAAGGGCCGTCCCTTTCCAGACTCTTGGAATTATGTAATTCCTTGTCACAGTGTTTTGATGGCCAACGACAAAACATACTTGAAAGGCAGCCTCCCCCAGCTCCACCACCTCTCTTTTGTGTGTGTGTGTGTGTGTGTGTGTGTTTTCAATTTCCCCTCTTCGTTTGTCCACTGAGACTTATTGTACGTATGCATGTGCTGCTGTGGAAGAAAAGATATCATATTGGTGATATAAAAATATGATTTTTATATATTTTAAAATTTTTATGTTTTTGCATAATTAAAAAAAAGGAAAAAGAAAAAAAGAGATACATCTAAATCTATTTCTCACTCATATAATTTTTATGCGAAAAAAGAGACACCAAAATTGACGAAGTTTTAAAGTTTTCCAATTATGAATAATTCTGTCTTGAATCAACAAATAAAATTATGATAAAAATTGAAAAAAAATTATTAGAAAATTATGTATCCTATGTTCTTATTCTAAAAAAAAAAAATTCGTTTTTACAATTATATAATTGAGATTACAACAAATTCTTTCACACTAAAAATTAAAATACATTTTATATATAATAATAATAATAATAATAATTACTGGACACAATTATTTTACTATATTTATTTAGAGCTATTCAATAAACATAAAGATATAACTTATTTTTATTTTAAAATTATCCTAACATGATATAAACTCCACTCTATACATATCAAATGAGCTACATCCAATGTAATATCAAGTTGCGAATCCATGGGATTTGGTTTTTAATTTTAAAATAAATAAATAATTTCTCCTCTCAACTTAGAATTCAGTCAATTCACGCAGCATCCAATTAAAATAAATAGTTAAATAAATAATTCCTCCTAACTAAGTTAGAATTCAATTCACGTGGCACTTAACTTCCGCGTTTTAACGTAGGGCACGGGGCTGGCGAGACAGCGCGTGCCGCCCAATCGAGGCTAAAGCCATGAAAATTCCAAGTCAACAAGTCTCCCGTCGGCCCCAGGCCGCCATTAAAATCAGTGTCAGCGTGTCTTCGCACCAAGGAAGCAAACACCAGAAGAGAGACCAAGAGGGAAACTAAACCAACGATGGTGCCGTCCTTCTTCCTCCTGTTGGCTCTTCTTCTCTTTTATCCTTCACCATCTTTCTCACAACAAAAGCAACAGAAACAACAAAAGTTAACATCTTTCTCTCCCTCAGACTCCCCATGGCTTCCGACCCAAAACAGAATTCTCGTCTCTCCCAACTCCACCTTCGCGGCGGGATTTCTGGCACTACCCACTTCCCCAAATCAGTTCAATTTCTCAGTTTGGTACTTCAATTTGTCCCCAAAGACCGTGGTTTGGTCTGCCAATAGGGAGGATTCTCCGCTTGGCAGCTCTGCCTCTCTGATCATCTCCAACAGCAGTGAGCTTCTTTTGCGCAATTCTTCTTCGGGTGCAAATCTGTGGCCTGCTGCACCCAAAGGAAATTCCAGCGCCAATGAGCTCAATTTGAGTGAAGATGGGAATCTTGTTTTTGCCAACTGGACGAGTTTTGATTATCCTACTGACACCTTCTTGCCTGGCCAGTCCATAACTGGAAAAGAACTTCGCTCCAAGAACGGTAAATTCAGATTCCTGAATGCTAGTTCTCTTGTTTTCGGTTCTGATAGCTACTGGAACTCCACCAATGCGTTTGTGAAACTGGATAGGAATGGAATCGTGGAGCAAGCCAAATCAGTAGTTATAATTTCTGATGATTATGGAGATCCCAGGCCGCGGAGGTTGACCCTTGATGACGATGGTGTTCTGAGAGTTTATAGCTTTGATAGCAGTAACGGTGAGTGGTTTGCTGCTTGGCAAGCAGTGGAAGAGATGTGCACAGTTTATGGCATATGCGGGCCTAATGCTATCTGTGTGAACGATGGCTTTTCACGTTCCACTTCCTGCGTGTGTCCAGCTGGATTCAAGCCTGAGTCTGCGGATCCGGTACATGGGTGTGTTAGGAAAGTCGAGCTTTCTGCAAAAACCAAGTTTCTTAGGCTTGATTATGTCAGTTTCAACGGTGCAGTAAATCAGACAAAACTGAATGTTAGTAACTTTTCAGCTTGCCAAGCAAGATGCTTGGCTGAAAACAATTGTCTCGGATTCATGTTCAAGTATGATGGCCAAGGTTACTGTGCGCTTCAGCTTGACAGACTGCTTTATGGCTACTGGTCTCCAGGAACAGAAAGCGTCATGTTCCTGCGAGTGGACATTTCTGAGACAGATCAGTCGAATTTCAGTGGTATGACAAGCTTGTTGGATACCACTTGCCCTGTTAACATAAGCCTTCCTTTACCACCTGAAGAAACCAACACAACGGCCAGAAACATTGCCATAATATGCACTTTATTTGCTGCTGAACTGATTTCTGGGGTTCTTTTCTTTTGGGCCTTCTTGAGGAAGTTCATCAAATATAGGGACATGGCTCGGACTTTAGGCCTTGAATTCCTGCCTGCTGGTGGGCCTAAAAGGTTTACATATGCAGAACTCAAAGCGGCAACAGATGACTTCTCCAACGTAATAGGCAAAGGGGGATTTGGTGATGTATACAAGGGAGAGCTGCCTGACAAGCGAGTTGTTGCAGTCAAATGCTTGAAACATGTCACTGGAGGCGATACTGAGTTCTGGGCAGAGGTTACTATTATTGCCAGGATGCACCATCTCAATTTGGTCAGGTTATGGGGCTATTGTGCTGAGAAAGGCCGAAGGATTCTGGTCTATGAATATGTTCCCAATGGTTCTCTTAATAAGTACCTCTTCCCTATGGCCCGGATTTCATTATTAGGGGAGGAGATGGAGATGGGTCCTTTGGCGATCAATGGTCCAAAGCCCATGCTTGACTGGGGGATTCGATACCGGATTGCCCTTGGTGTGGCTAGAGCAATTGCGTACTTACATGAGGAGTGTTTGGAGTGGGTGTTGCATTGTGACATCAAGCCCGAAAATATACTCTTGGGTGATGATTTTTGCCCCAAGATCTCAGATTTTGGGTTGGCCAAGCTGAGAAAGAAAGAAGACATGGTAAGCATGTCTCGGATCCGGGGGACTAGAGGGTACATGGCACCAGAATGGATCAAGAGTGATACAATCACTGCCAAGGCCGATGTGTACAGCTTTGGAATGGTGCTATTAGAAATTATCACGGGCTCTAGGAACTTTGAGATGCAAAGTTCCGTTATGGATAGTGAGGATTGGTATTTTCCTAGGTGGGTGTTTGACAAGGTGTACAAGGAGACCAAAGTGGAAGACATTTTGGACCGCCAAATTAAGCACCTGTTTGATGGTAGGATGCATTTGGGCATGGTGGATAGGATGGTGAAGACGGCAATGTGGTGCCTTCAGGACCGGCCAGACACAAGGCCGTCGATGGGGAAAGTTGCTAAGATGTTGGAAGGAACGGTGGAAATCACCGAACCGAAGAAGCCCACCATCTTCTTCTTGGGAGATGAATAAATAAAGGATTGGTCTAATGTCTAGTATTAAGACGTTGTTAGTATGTCTTATGCCTGAAGTTACTTATGGAGTATTTGGTTCCTAGAGGATTGGTTCCTGAAGTTACTTAGTATTGTTACTTATGGATTGCTATTAGAAAAACATATGGTTATGTTTTTCCCTTTGACACGTTCTGTTTCTGGGCTATTGTATTTATCACAGCATTTCCACGAGAAATAATAACAATTGCTCCAACATCAGTTTTGGAGATTCTGTAGAGAGGACTTATTGTTCATGGTATCATATTCCCAACACCTAAATTTTGCATTTGCGTACATAAGTTGCAACTGATTAATGCACGCACGTCAGGAGGTGACATATACGGAGGACATGTATGAGAGAGTAGTACTCTTTGTAAGAAAGTTAAAGAGTTCCCTGTCATGGCCTCTTTTACTCGTCTTTGTTATGAATCCATTAACAGTTCAAATTTCAGATATTCTCCCATGGTGTATGTTATTTCCATATAGTATCGTCGTGATAGATAAGAGTCGGGAAGGGCAAGGATGAAAATTGGAATTATATAGAGATTCGCTACAATTTAAGGGGTTTGAGGTGAATCGCACAATCTCGATCAGCAGGAACCACGCTGGCTTATCCAGTCGCTGAAGCTCTTCCAGAGAAAACTCCAATGGGGATCTGCAATAACCATGCTCCAATATTATCATGCAGGGCATGTTTGGAGAGCGCAAGATACAAAAGCCAAAATGACGTGACTCGTGGTCAAAAGAAAGGAAAGAATAAAATAAAATTTTGATGCCTTGGATGGTCATTAAGTCAATCCATAATCACAAAAAAAAAAACCCAAAAACTCTCTCTCCTCTCTTTTATGGATATGCTTCAATATTTGCAAGCACCCACCAATTGTACTATTACAATTGGCAGCTGCAGCCTGCACATTTTTGGCTTTCGGAATTCATAATTACAGCACAAATATACATATAACAAAAGAATACAATGTGAGTCTATGTTTGAGTCAAATCAAGTTCGCCACGTACATACAACAGTTGAAAAGTTTCAACCGACAAAAATCTTCGAGCCAATGTTTCAGTCGAGGAATATTACAGCCAGTCAACTTGTTTTAATCACTGTGTTTCTTGATTCTATTATGGTTCTTGTTGGTGCCGCTTTCTCTCATCTTACCCTCTTCTTCTTGCGTAGTTGTTGAATTTCGACGCAGAAGAAAAAGGGAAAAAAAATTTTTTTTTAAGACTATAACAAAGAGAAGTTGGGGCCAGGTTTAATGGGAAGTGAATTTCTGAGTTGTCAATTGCATTTATGGATTTGGAGGGCTTCTAATTTTGAAATTTCTTAAGCTAATGCAAACTTTTCTAGTGCTCCAGAACAAGTAGATAATGTAACTACAGAAAATGCTCATTTGTCTGACTATCATGGTGTCAAGAAGAATTATACTTTCAAAACAACTCATAGTTTGATCACTGCTAATATTACATTACATCACATTCTTATTACAATGTTTCAGGCTAGCTTTCATTGGACTATCTTTTCTCTTTTATTTGTTGGATATGGAAAGGCTAGCTTTCATTGGACTATCTTGTCTCTTTTGTTTGGATATGAAAGGATTTACCTAAACATTAGGTTTTAGGTATAATGGTCTTGGTATTGGTAGTATCAAAGCCACAAGATCCTTAGTGACCAGTAAAGTGAGTGCATAAACCTTCCAAGCACTTGTATGAGACAAGCTCTATAAATATTTAAAAAGTTGATCCATGGCCTTAACTATTTTTTTTCCTTTGCCACTATATAAGTTCACGGGTGACAATTATACCTAATGAACTATAATGATGAAAGCTTATTTAAGGGCCTTTGACCTTTGGGAAGCAACTGAAAATGGCACAGTACCTACTCTTTGCCTTACAAACCCAACTTTTGTTCAGTTGAAACATCACAGTGAACAAGAGTCTAAACAATATAAAGCCCTCACATGTATTTATACTGCAATCACTAAGTCAATTTTCAATAGAATCATGGCCTGTGACATTGAAAAACAAGCATGGGATAAGTTAAAGGAGAAGTATAGAAGCAGCCCAAAGACAAGAATCATGTAGTTGTTGAACTTGAGAAGGAACTTTAAATTTCTGAAAATGAAAGAAATAGAAACTATTAAAGACTATAGTGATAGGTTACTTATAGTGGCCAATTAGATCCGGGTGCTTGGGGAAGACTTGTTAGACAAGAATGTGGTTCAAAAGGTTCTTATGAGCATTCCAAAGAGGTTTGAAGCAAAAATTTCCTCTTTGGAAAACTCTAAAGATCTTACCACTTTTTCCTTTGGTGAATTAATCAGTGCACTTCAAGCTTAGGAGCAAAGAAGGCTCTTAAGGCAAGAAGACACAATTGAAGGTGCCTTGCAGGTAATACCACTAGAAAAGTCAAAGCAGAAGAAAATCAAATGGCAAATAGTTAGAGAAGTCTAGTGAAATTGCCAAATCTACAAGAAAAAGGAAATATACTCCCTGTGACCATTGTAAAAAGATAAGTCATTTATTTAAATCATGTTGGAAAGACCAAACATAATCTATAAAGTATGTGGTTAAAAAGGGCACTCAGAAAGAATTTATTGGCATAGAGACAAACAATTTTAACACTAGCAAACAACATAGTAGATCAAACAAAAGGCATAAACTACAAATGAGGTTCAATCCAGAAATGAGCAGCTGTTTATGGCAACATCTGACACTAATCAAACTGACTTTAGAACCTAGTTAATTGAAAATGAATGTACAAGTCACATGTCACCTAATTTTAAGGTGTTTGATACCTTGGACAAATCCTTCAAATCAAAAGTAAGGGTTGGCAATGGTTAATTATTGCATGTGTATGGGAAAGGGGCAACCATTGTGCATACAGCCTTAGGTACCAAAGTCATTATAGACATTCTATTTGTTCCACACATTCATCGCAATCTGTTGAGTGTTGCTCAACTCATAGACAATGGTTTTTCCTTGCTATTTAAAGATCATGCATGTGTTATTTATAATTCAACGGGTGCTAAACTAATGACAGTCCTCATGATTGGTAAAAGCTTTAATGTAGACACTAACAAAATGCAACATTTTGCTCTATCTGCAACCACTAACAATGTAATTCTTTAGCATAGAAGACTTGGCCATTTCTATTATGCAGGGATTCAAACATTGAAAAACAAACAACTAGCATCTGACATAATAGAGTTAGATCAAGTGGATAAACCTTGCGATGTATGTCAATTAAGTAAACAGCAAACTCCTTTTCATTCAAATCAAGGTCATAAAGCTCAAAAGTAGTTACAGTTAGTTCATTCAGACTTATGTGGCCAACAATTGTCTATTTGCTTAATAGGCTACCTTCTACGGCCTTGTCAAATGTCACACCATATTAGGTTTGGTACAATAACAAACTTTCACTCAACCATCTGGGAATCTTTAGTTGCATTTGTTATACTCATATGGTTGAGCCTAAAAGGAGTAAGTTGGATCATAAAGTCCCAGTAATAGGGTTTATTGGTTATACTAATACAATCAATAACTATACAGTCTATAATGTTGCTACGCATAAGGTTTTTATCAGTAAAAACCTTACATTTGATAAGGAGACAAGATGAAATTGGCAAAACTGCACTGTTAAGCATGCTACCAATAAAAAATGCATCGATTCATAAGTACCAACCTCAAAATCTAGCAGTGTATTGAATAATGTAGATAATTCTTCAGTCAAAGGTACAAGATTATTAATAGATGTTTACCAGAAGCTATATGGCTAAGCTAAATCTTATCAGCTTTCAGAAAGATTCACAACATGCAACTTGGAAAGCTACAATGGAGGAGGAGCTAAGGTCTATTCATAAACATCAAACATAAACCTTGGTTCCTAAACCTGCAGACAAAAGGATTATAGCTATGAAATGTATATACAAGATTAAATACAATACATATAAAACTATTAACAAACTGAAGGCTAGACTTGTAGCAAAGGGCTTCAATCAGTAAGTAAGAGTAGATTATAGTGATACCTTTGTACCAATGGCAAGGCTTAATACCATAAAACTACTGCTTATAGTTGCTATTCAACAGAAATTTCTTATACATCATTTAGATGTCAAGTTTGCATTCCTCAATGGAGATTTTTAGGAACTATTTTATATCAGTCAACTTAAAGGATTTGACAAACAAAAAGAAAAAGACAAAGTTTATCTCCTAAGGAAGACCTTGTATGGACTAAAACAAGCTCCTAGAGCTTGGTACTTAATAATGCCATACTTTATATGAATAGAGATTAAAGATAGTTTCTCTGTGTTTTAGTGTATGTAAATGATTTAATGATTGTTAGAAATTCTTTAAACCTTATATCTCAATTTAAAAGTATTATGGAGAAGAGGTTTGACATGTCAAACCTTGGTAGCTTAAGTTAATTCATGGGATTAAAAGTACAGCAGTCTAAAAATGGCATCCTAATACATCAAACCAAATACATGTATCAAATGTTACAGAAGTATGGAATGCTTACTTGCAAGAGTTCTCACACTCCTTTGCCATCTAGAACTAAATTTGTTAAGCTAGATGAATCTCCAAAAGTAGATGAGACTCAATTTAGAAGTCTTATTGGAAGTCTTTTGTATTTATCTGTCACCAGACCAAACATCATATTTTCAATCAACTTGATGTCTAGATTTATGCATTCGCCACATGAAACTTATTTCAAAGCTGCCAAAAAGATCTTAAGATACATCAAAGGCACTGCAGAATTGAGAGTAATGTTCAGAAAGAATGCAATAAACTAATTAGTTGGTTTTTTATAGTGATTGGGCAGGATCATCCTTAAATATGAGAAGTACATTAGGTTTTGCATTTTCCTTTATATCTAGCATTTTCAATTAGAGCTCTAAGAAGCAGAATACTGTGGCACAATCTATAGTAGAGACTGAATACATTGCAATAGCCACAGTAGTTAACCATGCAATTTGGATTAGAAAAGTTTATACTGATTTTAAGCTTAAGTAAACAAAACCTACTCTCATCTTCTGTGACAATCAATCTGCTATTACAATTTCTAACAATCCTATGCAGCATGGGAGAATAAAACATTTTAATGTTAAGCTACATTTTGTAAAAGAGGCATAAGAAGCTAGAAAAGTCAAGTTGAGATATTGCAATACCAAAAACCAGTTAGCAGATATCCTAATCAAGAACCTACCTAAATCTAGGTTTGAAGGCTTAAGGATTGCCATTGGCCTAATAAAAACACTAAAGAGGAGTGAAGATCTAGTGGTGCTCCTTTTTTACATAATCAAAATGAAGCAACAAGTTATCCTACATCAGCAGTAAACTCTCCTCTGTCAAGTTCCAAAAGTTTGATTTGGAAACTCAAATGCAAATGACATTAGTATTATACGTAATCATTTGTAATTTGAATTTTTAAGTTATAAATATTGAGAACTTGATATGTGTACCAATTTCAAATTTTTTATTTTGAAAACTCCTCTTATATAATAAGGATTTACAGCAATGGAAAAAAAGTGAGCATCTTTTTGATATTTAACTTTCCTTGTACTCATTTCGTGTGTCATCCTGGTTAGTCACTAATAAGCTTATTTTAGTAGCAAGTTATTGTTTTTGCAAATCAAAACATAATAGAATCATAAACCAAGTTCACCAAACACTAACCAACAGTTGGCTCCACTGGCTTTGATTACTTTACCATTATTGACATCTTAGGAAGTCCACTGGGAAGAAAAAAAACATGCCTAAAGGATTCCTTAAGAAGCCAACAATGGTAGACTAATCAAGGCCAATGGATCCAACAACAACAAGGCCATTATATCCAGAACCTATTTGTTGCACAAGTCCATTCATATCTAACAAAGAAAAGAGAGAAATAATTATCCAACCAAAAAGATACCTTAGAATAGTGTAACAATGTAATAAACAATGCTACATATATGACATTAGTGAAGAATTATAGTCTTGTAAGTGCCTTCCTTTCCTTTTCTTGTTTCCATGCAATATCTGGCAGACCTTAGATGCCTAATAAAGCATCAAATACAAGAATTTTACTTCCTTACTACTGACGAATACTCGCAATTTTTATTGATTAGAAGATAAGAAAAGTCAATGAATAGAAAGACTTCCATCAATTTGGAAGCCCACCAAATGAAAGGGGAGTCCATAAGAATCATTTTGAAACAGGGGCAATATAAAGCATAATTGAAGTTCTTATATCTCAAAGTCTGTGGAGAATATATATGCAAATCTAGATACCCTTCCTTAAAATTGTGTTTAATTTTTTGAACAACCAATATATCTTATACTTAGAAAAGGTGAAATATCTATTGTGAGTTAGCTATGATTTCACCATAATTATTGAATTAAAACAATTTTCCAAAACTATGAGACCATCAATTAGGTATTTTTGTGTGTGGGGGAATCATAACTTAAACACCACCAATTAAATTATGTTCAATGTAAGGTAGGTACAGACCTTTGTCTCCATTTCATGATGAACATCCAACAATTGCAACCTTAATGACAAATACCCTGCAATTTGACTTCCAAAAAACCAAGGAACATGATGACTTTAACTAGGTGATGTAATCCCTAATAAGATGGATTAGTAGACGGTGTTCTTAATAATAGTCTTTTATTACTTCTGAATTAGTAGGCGGGATTATATGTCAAGTCTATATAAGTGTAATACCTACGACTTTGAAATTCAACTAAGTAATAATATTACCAAAGAATTTAGCTTATTGGAGGCCGATTCCTTCGAAGTGATCATTAGAGACTGATCCCCTCGAAGCGATCAATCTTATCTTTTTTATTTCTTCAAAACCCTTATTTTGATCACCACCTCCCAATTCTTATTCCAAAATCCTAAATTCTCATCATTTGGTATCAGAGCGGTGTTCTTAGGGATTTTGTTTCTATTCCATAAAAAAAAAAAAAATGTTTAAGCCCCTTACCTAACAGCAAAAGAAAATTTTGGGTATCACCAATTTACGATCTTATAGTATGTCTTCACACAACTCTTCTGATTCTGATGCCTAAATATCTCAAGTTAAAGAATCATTATCTCTTATGCAAGAGTCTTTCAAGAGGCTTGAACAGATGTCAGGAGACAACACTCCTGGATTTGCTAACAAACAAAAAGAACCTATAGAATCCTCTAGAGGCACCGATTGTGACTATAACCAACCACACACAAGGGTCGAATTTCCCCGTTGGGATAAGAATGATCTTACAAGTTGGATCTCCTGAGCTAAAAAATATGTTCGCTTTCATCGTACACCAAAACTCTCTAAGGTTGAAATTACTTCTATTTAATTAAAAGGTGATGCAATCCAATGATATGATTGGGTTGAAACATGTGGTAGAATTCCCATGTGGGTTGAATTCACTAAAGGTCTTTTTGTGCGATTTAAGCCCTTGGAATATCATAATGTTGACAGACAGCTTGCAAAAAATCGACAAACATCTACGATCCAGGAATATCAAGGTCAATTCGAACAACTTGCTAATCGAGTTAAAGATTGGTCCAAAAGGTAATTGGTGGGAACATTCATTGAAAGGCTCACTTCTGACATCTAATGGGAAGTCAAGGCTCGCCAACCATGAACAATGGTAGTAGCTATTTCCTTTGCTCGTTTGTGGGAGGAGAAGTTAGGTGCTGAAAATCATCGACCATTTGCGAAAGTAACTAGCAAACCTATCAAGGATAACACCAACTTACTTTCTTTTACTCGTCTATTTAACACTAGAAGTATAACCCAAGAACAATTAAAAGAGTAAATGGCAAAAGGTTTGTGTTGGCACTGTGATGAGAAGTGGCACAAGGAGTACCGTTGTAAGCAAGAAAAGTTTTTAATGATTGAGTTAGTTAAGGAGATTAAAAAAATAAGAAATAACCATATGGGCCCAGATGATGACAACACCTTTGTTGAATTTATAAATAAGTTTGCAATGCATGTTTTAGCTGGGTATTCGAACCCACAAACTATGAAAATTGATGAAGTCTTCAAAGGACGACCAGTAATAGTACTAGTTGATTCGGGTAGTACCAATAACTTTATGGACGAAAAGATCACCAAAAAGCTTGCTTTTTTAATCGAGGATTGTGACAAGTTTGCTATGAAGGTTGCAGACAAGAGAAATTTGACATGTCAAGAGAAGTGCACAAAGGTAAAACTCGCGTTACAAGATATCACTTGAAATTTCTCTAGGTTAAGAATGAAATTTCTATTAAATGGACATCCAGTGGAATTACAAGAAGACGCGGGGGGAAAATTACTATTGTTAGTAGTCATCAAATGAAAAATATCCTACAAAGACAGGACAAAGGTTCCTGATATAGTTAACAGGTACAGAGGTGGTCAAATCACATTTTATATAAAGGAAAGAGGTTACGACACCTAAAATTCAAGTGATGATAAATTGGCCAATTTAAAAAATGATCAAGGCACTACGATGCTTTTTAGGATTGACTGATTATTATCGCAAGTTTGTTCATGACTATAGAAAGATCAGCACTGAATTGATAACTCTTTTGAAGAACAATTCATGTAACTGGAATGACAAAGCAGTTTATGAGCGATTTCCACCTACTCTTACAAGGTATATAGCTGGATCATCTCATATGGATCAAGTCAATAAAGACTTACAAGACAAAGATAGGTTGGTCCAACTCCTGAAAGACAACCTTATTGCAGCCTAAGCCCATATAAAACAACATGAGAATATGCATTATACGAAGCTAGAGTTTTTAATGGGAGATTGGGTTTATCTTAGGTTCCAACCATATCAACAGTTATCCGTTACTATCTGCTCCTCAATGAAATTATCTCCTCGTTTCTTTGGACTGTACCAAATTATGAAGCGCATTGGTTCTATTGCCTACCATCTTAACTTACTAACAAGATAAAAAATACATCTAGTCTTCCATGTCTCTTGCTTAAAAAAGAAGGTAGGGGATGGTATGATGACACAAAGCCAATTACCTGACACTACCTGCACAGGAAAGGTCAACCTTTAGCTGCAAGTCATCCTAGACCAACGTATTGTCAAACATGGACATCGAGTTGTTATCCAAATCCTAGTTCAATGGACTAATCTCTTTGTTGAGCATGCTACTTAGGAGTTCTATCATTCTTTTGCAAATCAATTTCTAAACTTTATTGTTGGTTAGCCTTAAGGATAAGGTTATTTTGAAGGACAACGAAATGATGTGATCCTTAATAGGGAGGATTAGTAGGCGGTGTTCTTAATAATTGTCTTTTATTATTTCCGAATTAATAAGCAGGATTATATCTCTAATAGGCGAAATTGTCTTTTATTACTTTCGAATTAGTAAGCGAGATTATATGTTAAGTTTATATAAGTATAATACCTATGACTTTTGGATTCAATTAAGTAATAATATTACTAAAGCATTTAGGTTATTGGAGGTCGATTTTCTCAAAGTGATCATTGGAGGTTGATTCCTTCAAAGTGGTCAATCCTATCTCTTTTATTTCTACAAAACCCTTATTTCGATCATCACTTCCTGATCCTTATTTCAAATTCCTTGTTCCAAAATCTTAAGTTCAAAAACATCTTCAAAACTCCCATATCTCTCTTTGACAACAGTAAACTAGCCAACTTGAACAGAGCAGAATAACAGACTACTCATCTTCTCAACACACAAAGATATTTCCAGGCAGCAAAATGGAAAAGGATTAGAACGAGACATCAACAAACTTTTTCTTTAACAAAGAATACTAAAAATTTGTTGGTTGAAGAAAGCAGCAACATATTGCAAAAGATAAAAGAAGAAGAAGTTTGATCACCACTAATGTTACATTATATCACATGCTTATCACACTATATTCCGGGCTGCTTTTTCACTGAACTATCTTCTATCTGTTGTGTTTGTTGGATATTGAAGTATTGCATCACCACTTAACAGATATGTTTTGGGTATAATGTTTTTGGTGTCTGAACTTCTAATCTAGACTGGTCTAAAATTGTTGGCATCTCGAGGAAGTCCTTTAAGAACACGAAAAGTGTGCATAAAGTATTCCCCAAGACACCAGTAGATCAGTGAGGCCAAAGTATCAGACAACAAGGCCATTGTAGCCAAAACCCATCTGTCAATCAGTGATTGAGTCCCTCGATATCTAGAAAACAAAAGAGAGATAAGACAATTCAGTGAAACGGCAGCTTGGAACAGTGTAACAATGCAATAAGCAATGCTACATATAAAGACAGTGGTGAAGAATTGCAGTCTCCTAATTGCCTCTCTTCCCTCTTTTCTCCTTTTCATGCAATATCCTGCCATCTCAGATACCTGGCGAAGCATTAAATACGAGAAGTTCACTTCCTTTGTGCCAACAATTGCTTGCAGTTTTTATTGATAAGAAGATAAGAAAAGTACCTGAATAGAGAGACTTCGATCAATTTGGAAGGCCACCACTTGTAACGTGAGTCCATGATAATTAACCTGAAACAGGCACAATAAAAAACATAATTAACAGAATTGGCTATGATTTCATTGTAACCGTTATTCACAACATTTTCCCAAAATTATGGGAAAGGATTAGAACAAGACATCAACAAACTTTTTTTTTCCTGAGACAAAGCAAATCCCTTTATTTTCAGGTGCTCTCAGTTTCCTTATCGCAGTCTGAATTACTTGCTACGTTAATGCAAGCACCGAAATACTTGACGTTATTTCCATTTCCGATTGTATGTTGACTTTTACTCCAACCTGTTAAAACGCTGGATAAATAATACATTTAGATACCCAAAAACTAAAAATTTACCATCAATATGTGGGGTGCCTACATTGTTATCAAAGTCTCTTCTTGCATCAAATTTTAGGTCTGAACCAACAGACGTCCACTTATGAAGATCATTAAAGGAAGAAAGGCATTACAAAATCAAATGTTGGAGTACAGCATCCCCCCAGCAAATGTAAATCAGATAACCACAAACAAAAGTGAATCACTAACTTAGTGCACTTTCCTCCTTTCATGGCGGGCTGTGTGCCTTGATCACTCTCTTAAAATGGTCCACAGAGAGAGAGAGAGAGAGAGAGAGAGAGAGAGGCATTGATGGAGTTAGAAAAGTGATGTATATCTCTGGAGGAAGAATAGGAGATGCATGAGATTAGACGTGGTCTTGTGAAGGAGGTGGTTTAAAACGAAAAATGAATCGTTTTCAAGAAAAATGTCACATAAGCAAGATTGTCAATATTTGTTGAAAGGAAATTAGCTTCAACTTTTCTCTCACTTAAGTTGAGATTGAGCAGCTGTTTATTGGAAAATGCAATCCCAATAATTGGAGAGACAACAAGAGAGAGAGAGAGAGAGAGAGAGAGAGATTATAATGGATATGTGCGAGAATTGGTTGAGATTATTGATTAACTAATGAGTGAATAAATATCTGTTAATTCTAAAAATTTGTGACGTTGTTAATTCATTATTAATTAGAAAGTAAATTTGAGTTTTTGTCAACATCTTTCCTCCCTAAATTGAAATTAAGGAGGGATAAAGTGAGTTCAAAATTTCACACCACTTAAAAAAGAAATATTTTCTGTCCCGAACTTGTAATGCAGTAGCAAAACAATCTCTTAAAAATCAAAAGGCATGGATCAATTAAAGAATGACTCTCCATATTAGTGGTCACCCCATTCTCATTAAAACATAAGATTTTTTTTTCCCCAACTCTTGGTTTCATGTTATATATTATGGCTTTGTAATTAACCTAACTCGGCGGATGCATTGCACAATGTTATTTCTATTAATACATTTCATAAATAGCTCGTATAAATACAAACTCAATTAAATTATGTCATATTAATTGTACTTTATTTGTGCATGGTTGAACCCCAATCATAAAGATCATCCTGGATCCCAACTAACAAAAAATGTAGTATAGATTGCTTTTCAAATGAGAAGTCTCAAACATGCATGTTTGTGCTCACTGGGTAAGAACGTGCACCTATCATTTTAGGATACACTTATTTTTGTATTGTAATGTTGAAAATTAGTGCAACAAAAGATTTCTTTCAATACTCATGATTCTTGTCCATTGCACAAAGTTTCTTTACTCGACTAGGGAGATTTTGCGATGGCTTTAAATGGATATGGTCACCGGACTAGTGCCAAAAGGAAATTTGTTTCTTGCCAGTCGAATTAATGGACTGGAAGCTACTAAGCCCTTGGGGCGTTCAAAGGGAAGGGGCAACAAGTCTAGTAAAGTTAAAAATTGTCAAGGTCTGTGACGTGGATAATCAAGCTTGTGTGCTGTCTTTCAGTTCAATTTGTCTCATTCTGCTTTACTGAGGGCTACAACTTGGCAGCCTTTGGCCCCTTTGAACAAGATGTCTCCAGCTTTCATGAGACTTAAAGATCATAATGATGTTAAATCTAAGCGTAAATATATATCGTGGATCATGCAATTGTAAGTTTAAAGAATGATTAAAGAAAAGGGGTTGGGGGGTGGGGGACGGGACAATTCTGGCGCTTTAATTCTTGCAAGATCAAATAAGAATTTTTAAAAGGTTAGCAGAAAAAAGATACTTCCAATGGATGAGGCAAAATTAAAGCTACAATTCCATCCTGTTCCTCTGTCTTTTGCACCCGCATCACAACTCTATCCTTTGACCATCCTTTTTAGATATCGTTTCTGTTATGCCCATTTCTCCATTTTCCTTTTCGATTTTACCTTTCCATCTTCTAATTCATTTTACTCTTCCAAAGGCGTCACAGTTCACGAGACCTTTAGGGAAGGTGATACGTATAATTGTTGATTTGTCCGGTTACTAATAATGCCAACCTTAATGAGAGCCCTTCTTTCATATAATCCACGCAAAAATAACAGCCTTTTGCCTTTGACAACGAGCTTAACAAAGCGAAAACCTTAAGAAACAAAGAAATTCCATCTGGGATGACGATAAAACCTGAATAAAGAACGATGGATTGGTGAGAGGAAAACAGGAAGAGTGGGATGATGACAAGAGAAAACTAAAAATCTTATCTATTTATGCTTTACATGGTTGGACAGGTTCACCTTACCATACTTCAACAGAGAATAGAAGTGTGAGATTCGGGAGATTGGAGAATTCAGTTAATCAGGGAAGGTATGGGCTCCATAGTTTTTTCACTGGATCACATACGCTCTTGTCAATAGGACTGATACTTAGTAGAATGGAATAATAAGAGTGGCCAATTATAATTAAAATCATGGAGCCTAGGAGTCAATTGAATTAGTATTGTTTATGCGCACTTAATGCTTAAATCTTGTTGACAGAAATTTGAGTTGACTACCTACTGTTAAGCAGTTCTTACTCTCTCTTTCTTGTGTAGATGTTGAATTATAACATAAAAGAAAACTTATTTTTTAGGGTATTCATCAAAAACATCCAAAATAACAAATAAAAAAAAACAAAAAAGAGCATGTTGTAATGAATTTGGAGAAAAAGGCTGATTTGTCTGGCTGGCTATCGTGGTGTCCTGAAGATGGATAATGCTATCCTTGGAAAACCAATAATTGTCTTGATCGCCACTAACATTACATTACATTACATGCTTATCAAATTGTTTCAGGGTATCTTTCAACTAAACTATCCAGTGGAAAAGTTAACTTGGAACAGTATAATAAGTGTTGAAATTAGTTTAAATTTGTTATAAATCAAAAATTAATATTTAAGTAAAAATTAAATAATTTAGTTTGTATAATTTAAAATTATAAATGAGTTAGTATTTAAATAAAAGTGAAATTAGTTAAATATAATTTTAGTATTTAAATAAAATTAAATTTTTTTATTAATTTAATATAGAAAATTAATTAAAAAATTTACACAATTTATCTCATCAAATTTACTATGGAACAAGCAACAATCAATCATAAATTGTACTTTAATCTATATATTTTCAAATATCCTAAATTTGATCTCTTATGTTTCCAAATCTAATTCTAGTCTCTTTTTCACATTGGTAAAAAAAAAAAAAAAAAAAATCTATTAGGGAGAGACATGCCCTCTCTCAATTTTTTACAAGATTTTCAACTTTAATTCAAAACAAAAACTATTTCCTTTAGTGTGTACGTGTGGCCCAATAATTTTTTATTATGTTGATAATAAATATAAATTATAATTTTAAAAAATAAATTAATTAATATTTTTAATTTATTATTAATTTTCTAATTAATCAAGTTATATTTATATATAATATTGACATCTAATAATGCATAATGTCTACTTAAATATCAAAATGTCAAAATAATTTAATTAACTTTTCAATGTATGTTATATCAATGTAATTTTATATTCTTATTATTAAATATTGAGTATTAAATTAGTATTTATTGTATATATTATCTAATTATTTTATTTCTCTAAACTTTAGTGATCGACAAATTCTCATTTTACCTTATACAAAAAATTTATAAATCAATATAAACTTAGAACAATGAATATTTTTAGAAATTATTTTAAATTGATAAATTTCTCACTAATTACTCAATTATTATTGTATTATTCATTTCATACTTAATATTTACTCTTATAAATTACACTTAGTAGGAGATAATTTTAAAAAAATATAAAGTATAATAATTAAAATTTAAAATACTATAATGATCTCAAGTAAGATTATACATAATTCTACTTGAATTGTTAGTATAGAAATAGATGGTTAAGCTTAAGATCTTATGACCCTAAACTAAGC
This sequence comes from Ceriops zippeliana, assembly GCA_037897445.1. Taxonomy (NCBI): domain Eukaryota; kingdom Viridiplantae; phylum Streptophyta; class Magnoliopsida; order Malpighiales; family Rhizophoraceae; genus Ceriops; species Ceriops zippeliana. Next base: position 1,832,681 of record JBAPLH010000062.1, on the reverse strand, counting down.
TAGCATCAATTTGTCAACCAATTACAATGATTTAACTTTTTATTTTAGCCATCACATTGGATCCCATTGCCTCTGCCCTTAGTGATATATGCCTTAATCGCTGTTACTTCTCAAATAATGGTGACAAATTTTAATTTTCAATTATGTAATTAATGTGTTGAAAAAGTTAATGCTGCTACATTACTTCTATCAAGTTGCAACTTGCCCTATCAAGCTTTAGATAGAAATCATGCTCCTATCAAATTTTAATAGTTTGAATTTAAAATTTTAAAGTTTATTAATAGTAATTTTAAAAAATAATTATATATAATCATTTAAATTTTGAATTATAAATTATATGGGTTAAGAGTTTAACAAATATACTAAGTTCAAATATTGCATTTTAAAAATCCTTTACATAATAAAGATTAATCTTAATGAGAAGATATAGAATAAGTTATCTTTATACCTTTTCTCTTTTCAATTCATTTTCTTTCTCTTATTCTCCTGTCACCATTACCTTCCACTAAAATTTTAGAAAACTATATTTTATTATTAAACCTCGACTTTGTACACATGATTGTTAACAATTATATACCCTTTTTATCAATTTTTTCCACAGACTAGTGCCTAACATAAAACTAGTCATATAATCACTTTATTTCTGAAATTTAAAATTCAACTTAACCTTTTACATATATAATTGTCAACAATTATATGATTTTTTTTTTACCTCTTTTAATTTTACAACACAAAAATAGACCTAAAACTCATTTCTAGATTCCAAAACTCAAAAACACTTTCTATTTTTTGGTCATATGCCCTTCATTTTGTTTCTAACCAAACCAAAATTTTTTCAAAAATTAACATATGGTATCATAATAGTGTTACATCCAAGTAATCAGAAATTTGAGAGAGAAAAGAAAATAAAGTTTGAGTGAGGAGTATGAAAGTAAGAGTGACTCTCACCAAATTAATAAGAAAATTTTTATTTTATAACAATATTGCATCTTATTTAGAATAATCTAAAATCCTTTATAAATAATAAACTTATCATTAAACCCTCTGTTATGAGTTTATTGAGAAAAAAAATAATGAACTTATCTTTGAATACCTTTACAATTTCAAGAGAAAAAATAGAAAAGCCAAATATTTGAAAACTGGTTTTAAACCAGAAAATCCATGAAATCTCTAAAATAATCAAAATCATTTGAAAACTCCAAATGAGTTAAAAATCATTTTAGAATTGGTTTTATAAACTAAAAAATGTGTAAGGTATGTTTACCTTGGCACAAAAGAGTGACGAAGAACCGTGGTGCTGCAATTTGACATCCAAGCAAAAGTTTCAACTTTATGTTCAAGTTTTTACCTTTAAAGATTTGAGTTCTTATGATGAAAGAGAAATAGACCTTACCAAAATCAAATCAAGTTCATGTTTTATAATACAAGTCTTGACTCAATACAATATCATTAAGGAAGAGTGTTAGAAGAGTTAATACTGTTGCATTACTTATGTCAAGTTTCAAATAGAAATCATTCTCCTATTAAATTTTAGTAACTTTAATTAAAAATTAAAAAATTTATTAGTGTTAATTTGAAAAATAATTATGTATAATCATTTAAAATTTAAATTATAAGTTATATGTGTTGAGGGCTTGACGAGTCTATTAAATCTAAATTTTTTATTTTAAAAATATTATATGTAATGATAATTAGTATTAATAAGAAGAGTTAAAAGAAGTTATTTTTATACCTCTTCTCTTTGTTATAATATTATAGTAAGTTCTTACAATTTATTTTCTTTTTTTTTTTGGTTCTGCTGCCACCATTACCTTCTACTACAATTTTAAAAAAATTATACTTTGCTATTGAACCTTAACTTTATACACATAATTATCAATAATTATATACCTTTTTACCTCCTTCCTAGATGCTAACACTCAACATAAATTTTGTCATAAAACTAGTTCGTTTCTAAAATCTAAAATTTAACCTATTTTTTTATACATATAATTATAATTAATAGTAATTATATACTTTTTTTTTTTTACCTGTTCTGTAATAAACTGACTTCTAATATAAAACTAAACAAACATAGGACCAATTCACTTTTAAATTCTAAAACTCAAAAACACTGTTTTTTGGTTAGTCATATGCCCTTCGCCTTGTTTCCAAACAAACCAACGTTTTTTCAAAAACCGACATGTACAACCGTTGCCTTTGATTTTCAAGGGTAATTAACCTTTCGGATTGCCTCTTGGGGGCAGTCGTTTTGGTAGGGCAGAGGCATCAACAGCAAATAAACAAAAGGAAAGGGCAATCTGAATGTACAAAGAGTTGTCTTTTTTTTCATTTTTATGCATTTTTGCATAAAAGGCCATTATGTCGAACGTTAAAGAAGAAGTTATCTTCTACCCAAATTCAGAGAGATACACCGTATTTCCCCATTTTTCTCTATAATAGGGCTACAAAAATGTGGCCAAGCAAGCACAAGAATTGATTTTTTCACATTTGATAACTGAGATAGCCATACCTTGAACTTGCTCAGTAGAAAACTTATTTAGTCTGAGTTGATGTGTAAATTAATTAATTTCTTATAACGAAAAACAAAAATTGACAGTAAAACATCCCAAAAAGCTTCCACAACAGCAGGAACAAGCTAACAAGCAAATACCAAGTCAACAATACAACTGAAGATAGGGTAGTAGTGATCTCATAACATTAATACAACTAGAGAGAGAAGAAACCTTCTGAAGGCCTTAGCCACCTCAAATTTTCATTTACAATAATCTGCAAGAATATTGGACACCACCAAATATTTGCCCATCCAGCTTTCAGTAAGAGAGCAACAACAATGTAAGTAAATATCAACCAGCTTAATTGATGGCCACTTGAATATTTGATAATTCTAATTTCTAAACAAAAAAAAAAAATCCAAGTTCTGCTACATTGGGTATTTGGAATGTGACTTGAAAGCAAAGAATAATTGATCACGATCCAGATTCCACAGCTACACCTACAAACTCATTACATAATTATGCTTTCTTCCATGACTGCACCTGCGACACACAAACTCAGAAGGCGCAGCTTTGTCTTTCTCAATTCTATTGCAAGTTGTGTGCTGCCGAACATGACAAACATGGCATGTCACCATTCTCTCCCCGTCATCATCCCTGGCCCCACACAAGCAATCTACCATCCATTGATCAACCCCACCTTGATACCTCAAACTTGCACCCAAATCTAGTCCAGAACCTGTTACCCAAGCCTGCAAACCTTGCTCAGCAGCATAGGCTAGCAGATCTTGGCCTTCCCTTCCCTTCAACTTTGCAATCTTTATATCACTCACAGTAAACTTGTCCATTATACAATATGTGTCCCTTAGTGCACATTGCAACTTCACTTTAAGCTCACTCGCTCCAACTGATTGTGGAAGGACTACCAGCTCACCTGGTGGCAACGGCCGAGTCAACTTATCCACCAGCTCGTCATAACTTGGCCTAACTTGACAAACCAGCCGGAGTAACATGTCTTCAGCATTACCCTTAACTTGCCACTTCTTCACAAAATGCTTGCTATTCAAGACCACGCTTGATGCTAGACCAACTAAATGATTCTCAGGGTACCCCAATATGACATAATTGTACAAGGATAGCAGATCCTCATAGACATTTGGCCCTTGCTCTGGAGAATGAATGTCAGTCTGTGGCTCAATCTTCATTCTTAAGTTTTCTCCATTAGCAACAGGTTTGAGTGAAAACTCCAACAATTTTGTAGCTGGGTTGATGGCACGATGAATAATCCAGTTGTCCACAGTGACCTCATTAATGTTTTTTATAACATAATCAATCAAACCTGTGTCACCAATGTGCTCTCTTACCGCATCCCGCAACTCTTGTCGACACATTTCGGCTCCATTTGCTCCAAGTGCATTAGCAATAACTTTTACTGCATACTCCAATCTTCTGGAAGGCCATCTGCCATCCATTCTAGCAACAAAAGAAGCAAGTGAATCACATTTGGCTGGACTCCTAACTACAGAAGACTTCCCTTGATGAGAAGCATCACTTGAATAGTGAATTTTGTCTTGGTGGATTGTTTTACTCAAGAACTTTGATGATGTTGCAGCTGAAGCTGTGACCTTTTTTCTTTGGACTGAGGATTTGGACTTGAGAGCAAGCATGAATTGGAGCAAATCACTAATAGTTACCAGTTGGGACTCACTAGCATCTCTATAAGTCTGAATGATTTCTTTAATCAATTTGCCTTTTTCAGTCTCCAAGAAGTCATGGACAATATTACTGAGGTCTATTGAGCTGAGAATATCTATGGCTCTGTCATAATGCTGCTCAGTAACTCCAAAGCTTCCACGGCAGAACCTGTAACCCCAATATCCAAACCATGGACGCCTATATGCCACCCCATGAAGCAATCTCAGGTCAATTGATCCCTTCTTTGAAAGATCAAGCATTGAAATTTCACTAAACACAAAATAAAGGGTTAACATCAGCTCTGACCATAAAGACACCTAATATTAAAATTCAAATTTGATTATGAAGCTAGCTAACAACAACTTCTTGTGGTTGTCATCAATTAAGATTCTCTATACCGGGTTTGGAGAATGGTGCAAAGATGGTCCCAGAGATTCATTAGCTCTTCTCCATGGGGATGTTTAGAGCTTTCTTCAATTCTGTTGATGCAGAGTAGATGGCCAAAGCCATTGCAGTGAATGACAGCGTGCAATAGGTGGGATTCAAGCTCAAGGGACAACATTTGCAAACGTTTCTTCCACTCATCCTCCTCTGGAACTATCAGGTGATAACTTCTTTTAGACACAAAATGGTGACTCCAACCTTCAAAATTCACCAAAGGCCAAAGTCAAATTCAAAAAAGTACTAAACAATTGGGAAAAAAAAAAAGACCAAAACCAATGTTGGAAACAAGCAAACATATATCTAAAAAATCTCAATAATGCAAATTTCAATTCTCCGAATGTTAGAAGACCAAAAAAAAAAAAAAAAGAAAAATTGCAGAACCACTATGAATACCAATACTCATAATTAATGAATACCAAACCAAGACATTTATGTTGGGATCAAAAAATTGAACAGCCAAAACTCAAAGATAACGAACAATTAATCAAAAATGAATAGGAAGACGAAACACAGACATTGCATAAGAATTAGGAAGAAAGTGAACAAGACAGCAAAAACCCATCTCAAATTTCAACACAAAAATCTCGAAAAAAAAAACACTAAACAGAACCACAAAACAACAGGTAGATAAAAAAAAAAAAAACTCCCCCGGTGAAACCAAAGTCCTTAAAAAGAAAGAGCAGTAAAGTCACAGACCCACCAACGCATCTGCAGAGGTCACAGAGAGGCTCAGCCGCTTGTTCGACGCCGACTTCAACCGCGAAGAGAGGGAAAACGACGCCAGCTGATTCACTCTCGAACAAAGTGCACCAAACGGTACTGCCTCCGACGCTGTAATCCTCAATCTCCGCGCATTTCTTGAGAAATTCCCTGATATTTTCCCGAAACGGGCCGCGGAGGTCGAGCGAAGCAAGGCTGCGGATTGTGAAGATTTGTGGGGTTCGTTTCCTTTTCTTGTAGTCTTGGAAGACTGTAAAAGCCATTGCAAGCAAAGAGAATAATACTACGGTCGAAGCCTTTCTTGGAAAACACAGAACGGAAGCCGCCGTAGCCCCTCAGTCCGTTTTCGTTTTAATTATGACTGTACATACATGCACATTCCTTTATATATATATACAAATATATATATATTATTGTAGAGATATTAATCATAATAATAATTATTTTTTGTATGGAACGATTTTTTTTAATTTGTAAATTAAAATTTTTATTTTAAAAAAATAGTCAAATTTACCTTTTTCTTTCTTAAAAAATATATTCTTACATTTTCTTTTCTTTTATCTATATATATATATAGATACACTTGTAATTGATATTTTGATTTTTTTTTATTTTTTATTTTCTTTAAAGAACTTCTCCTGCATTTAGTTATATTTTTTAAAAAGGGGATATATATATATACTTTTAAATATAATTTTTTATTTTTTTAAAAAAATAAAAATAATCATATTTTCATTTTTTTTATTTTTCATAAAAATTCCTTTTTCAAATATATGGAAAAGCATCCAAGACCATTTTAAAGATCTTTTTAGGTTAATATTTTTTTTTCTAAATTTTGTTATATCTTTCTTTAAGTAACTCACATTTCATTAAATTTTCTATGGATGAGATTTTTTCTCTTTTTTTTTGCATAATAAGTGTGCAACTTTCACTTTTTTTTCTTATTTAATATAAATAACCACAAACATAAAGAGTTATTTATATTTTCTTTTCTTTTCATATACATTAACTATATCTGGTTTAATGTAATTTAAATTTGTATCACTATCAAACAAATTATACTATCAAATTTAAAATTATTTGAAAACATAAGGTTTATTTTTATTAAATATTTTTTAGAAATTACTTGTTCTAGAACAAAAAGAAAATGCTCAGGAAGTTTTTCAAAGTTTTGCAATTCTTGTTTTTTATGTATATTTTCTAGTTATTTAGGATTTGTTTCTTGTTCAAGGTGTTTAACACAAAGTAATTAGAAAATTTTATAGTTAGTTTGTTATTGTGTTTTGAGTTCCCTAAGTTCTATTTTAAGAATTTTGATTTCTTTTTTAAGGTTTTGGATAGTTGGAGTAACTTTCTTGATAGTTTGTTTTGAAAGAATAGAAATAAAATCATATAGCAATTTAAATGTTGAGGGAACATTCATAGGATTTGGTTTTGAGTTTCAAAAATTTTTAAGAGTCTATATATATATATATTCTCTTTGTATATTTGGATATTGTATATGTTTTATGGTGTCTAGTAAGAGTTCTTGGTATTTTTTTTGTAAGAATATTGACTTGTTTTGGTTCAATTTGGGTATCAAAAGAGGTATTTTGAATTTCATCATTTTATAAAAAAATATTTTTGAAAACAAGTGAAAAAATAGCTTTAAAATAAAGAGATTGTAAAACATTGCTAATTTTGGCTAAAACCTCTTGGAATTTCCTATAAATTTTGTAATATTTCAAAATATTCCCTTTTTACTACAATAGTATCAAGTAACATCTTTTAACTACTTTTTAAGTTTAAAGGAAGGTTTTGAAATAGAAGGTGATTTTTGAAACCTTTTGGGCTTTTGATAGAATGGTTGAACTGACTTAGAAAATTTATTAAAATTTTGGAAATGTTTAATCTTAAATTTAAACCTCAAATCTAACTTTAATTTTGGTAATCTAAAATCTAATTATTAGAAAAATTGTTTGAGTTTCCATTAGAAATGTTTTTAAAATTTTAAATTTTGACAAATTTTAAAACCTTATTGTTAAGTAAAATTAACCAATTTGTCATAAGTCAACTAATCATATGAAATAAAATTTACAAAAGTAATTTTAATAGTATTGTGAGCTCTTTAAGTCCAACTAAAAATTTTTCTTTCTAAAAAAGTTGATCAGAATTTTTTTGAAATATGACTTTGGTAAAAAAAATGGTTTTATAATTTGAAAATCATTGAGTTTCTTGTAACAAAAATTACTTAGTAACTCAACATTTTTGTCTATTAAATGAGTTGAGTTTATAACAAAATATATACTACAAAATTTCAAAATGATTTGTTAAATTAAGAATTTCTTTTATGTATTAATTACAAATCCACCAAAGAAGTTTTATAAAAAAAAAAAAAAGAGTTCAAAATATAGTTTCAAAACATACATTTGCTCAATGGTAAGCTATTATCTATTTTTTATTTTGATATTAAATATATAAAAGGAAAAATAATCCTATTAGAGACTTCCTAACTAAAAAGTTCTTCCAAAATAAACCTCAGAATGCTAAAAATGTCCAAGAATAAAAGTAAAGCCCTTAATAAGAAAGCTCAAAATCCCAACTTACAACATCTATCTAAATAACTTCTACAAAACCCATTAAGACTTAGACTAATTTGCTTAAGGAATATAAAGGCAAAAAACTCCAAAACCAATAATACATTGCCCGCTTAAAAGAAGAAAATAAGGATAATTGTTATATTTAAATTCATTCAAAAGATAACTAAGAATTATAGAATGAGACCTTGTAATATTAATTTAGAGTAAGAGAGTTTTTCCTTTTTTGAATTAAAATTTGTACTTTAATGCAAATAAAGAAAGCACTGTTTTTTAATGAATTTTGAAAATTAAAACTACTAAACTTGATTCTTCTAGGATTTTGTAGTTATATGTTTTAATTTTTAAAACCAAACTCTATTATATATTTTTGGCATGTAAAGAAATTGTAAGATTTAGATAACATGCAAAGGAAATATGCCCACTATATAAACTAAATTTAATAGTATTAAGTAGTGAGTTTTAGAAATTTGTGAATTATGCATATTTAAGAATTGTAAGTATGTATGTATTTAAAACTTTTTTTTTATGTAAAAGGCTTTATTTTTACTTAAATTAATCCTATATGAATGTACTTGTATTATTTTTTTATGATGCAAAATTTTTTTTAGAAAAAAGATAAATAGTTTTAAAAGGTTTTAAAATTTAAATATCATTTTCTTCTATTTTAATAATAAAATTAATTTTGAAAATATTTAATTTTGAAAGTTTTTAAATTTAATCCTTTTAAACTTTGAAAATTTCCTAGTCATCGATCTCTTTATTAAAATCTTTTAAGGTTATGTTTTCTATATGTATCTTATTATGGTCAAATTGAAAGGAAGATCATAAGTTAAATCTACACAAAATAAGATTCATAACTATAAACTAGAATACTAGTTCTATAATCTAAAAGTTTGTTTAAAGATATTAGATTCCATTTAAACAAACAATTTCACAAGTTAACCACAATGCACAATTTAAGTAAAACACAACATAATAATATTTAATATAAATAGTATAGTATAATATATTGTTACACCAAAGGTCTTTCAAGTACTATGACTTTAAAGATTAGTTATTAATTTCCAACCAATATACTGCACCAAATTTATTTGAATTACAAAATGAGATCTTGTAATATTAGTTTACAGTACGAGAATTTCTCCTTTTTTTAATTGAAATTTGTAGTTTGATATAAATGCAGAAATTATAATTTTGTAATAAAAGAGTAAGAGTAGAAGGATGATTATTATATTTAAAGCATATATATATATATATCAAATACTCATCTTACACTATTTTTTTCTCATTTATTTTTATTTTAACAATTATATTTTTAGGTTTTAAGTATTATTGTTAATATTTATGATTTGTGTTGAATAAAATTATTTATAGAAATTGATTTGAACAAAATGTAATAATTCAAGTTTATTTTAGCATCTAATATATCTTGCATTAGTATTTTTCAATAAATATTATAAAATAATATATTATGTAAATTTAATATTAATCTAAATGTGTGTGTGTGTGTATATATATAACTTGTATCTAATTTTTTTTCACATTATAAAATTAATCATTCTATACTACCATTATTATTTCTTTATTTTGTTTCAACCAAATGCATCTTCCTCGACATTTTTCGTTATCTTGTTATTAAAAAAGAAAAGAAAAAAAAAACAAACACTTCTCAACAAGCGCGCGAAATTCTCGCAAAGGAAGAAAAGAAAGAACCGTTCCTTTGCTTTGCTTGTGTCTCTCTCTCTCAGAAACTACCCTTTCTCTCTCAGCCTCTCTGCAGAAAACATAACCACATTAAGCATTGCTCTCCTGTTGGCTCCTGCAATTTGTTTGGCAATCTCTTCTACAAACAATCTGCCAATGTCGGTGAGATTTTCTACCTTTCTCTTCCAAACTCTTAAACGTTAGTTTCTATGGTATGGGATCTGATAATGTCATATTTCTCTGTATGGTGGCTGAAAAAATTATTTAGTTTACTGATCGGAACATGCCGGAAAAGATGAAAGAAATTAGGGTGTGAGAAAAATCTTGATGGCTGGAAATGGGTTGTTGGGAAAATGCTTGTAAGAACAAACAGAAAATGAAAAGAACCTTGAAAATAGAATGAGAATGAGGCATGTCATGGTGGGAAGTCCAGGCAAGGTCCCTCACTGTCTGGCATTTTTTAAGAATCAAGAAACTTTGCAAACCTTATTCTCTCCTGGGGGCTGATTCTCATGCCCTGCTTCAAAGGGAAATGAATGACTACTTTTGTTTTTTTCCTTGTTGCCATCATGCAGTATCCTTGAAATGAAATTTTACTTGAAGCCTTTTTTTTTTTTTTTTTTTTTGGGAGGTTATCATAAACTACAGGATGAGGGTCCACCGCCCCATTATTGCAATTTGGCATGCTAAGAAAACAATTGCTGTCTAATATATGACTTCCATCCTAGCTTAAGCTTTTGGGATTGCCTAAATTTTTTGATGACCCAAAACGCTAATTCTAACTCCCTGCTTAAGTCATTAGATAGTGTGGCAAGAGCCTCGTGGTGTTAATTCAGAGCAACGTACCATTAATCTATACATGCTTTTGGAAGCACGTGGCTCCTCCAAATACTAAAACTTTCACATAAAACCTTCTTTGACCTGGTTGTATGACTGCATTTGAATGGCCAGCGTGTAAATAGCTGGATTTTGTTATGCTTAGACACCATCCCTTATGATCCATTCAAAGATTGGATGTCTTGGTCTGTTTTTCTATGTGAAGGGGAGATTTTTGTTTTCTGTGTCTTCTGTTTAGAATTCCTTTTACCTCGATCTCCGCCCCCCCCCCCCCCCCCCCCCCCCCCCGGGTAGATCCTCTTTTTTCTTCCTAAGCATTTTAGTTCTCTCTTGCTCTTATTGGTTGAGGTAGAAGGGTATTGGGTGGAATGAACAATGAGTTGTATTGAAAGATCTAACTCAGGAAAATAGCTCGAAATTAAATTATACGATTAAGGTCTGCTATGGAGGGGTCTCTCTGTTCCTGTTGTTGATGTTTGGTACGTATTAGATGTGCATTGTCAATATTTATGGAGGCAAATGCTGTTAGAGACACTCTCAATCTTGACTGCCTGCCGATGATTCTGGCTGGATTGAGACTGATCATATTGTTCCATTGTTCCTGTATTTTTGTCAACATACTTTTGTTAATGAGTTGGTATAGCATAGTCGTGAACCATATATCCAACGGTATTTCATTATTTTGTTGCCTGACAGCTCCCAGAGCTTTCTTTTTCCTTTCCTCCTACTAAGATTTTAATGCACATTCAGGTCCTGGCAGCACATACCGATCAGACTAGTGAAGCAGTTCCTCAATCCACCACTACGTCCAACTGGACTATTAATGTTTCAGACGTACGTAAAAGATAAGGAATAGGCGTGTTAGTTTCATAGAATAAATAGATACATCCACTTTTAATCAGACACCTAAATGAAACTTTATGCTTCATCAAATGGCAACAATATGTCTGTTGGTTTTGGCTAAGATGCAGCTCCCATGTTAACTGTTATTTCTTGGAGGATTTTTTTGGAATGTGTTAAACCTAAAAGGCTAGCTTTCAATACCAAATTTATATGTTCTCTCTCTAAAGTACTTATTATGGCTACTATCACAGAAGAGATGTAGCAAGTTCTTTATTAGACTTTTGTACCTTCGCAGTTTCAATGTTACTTATAGTGAAGAGATTTTGATTCAAAATATATTTTATGTCATTAACCTCTATCTTCCTCCTTACAGATGACAACAGTTAGAGTAAGCAATGTTTCGTTGGCTGCAACCGAGAGAACTATCAGAGAATTTTTCTCATTTTCTGGTGAAATTCAATACGTTGAGATGCAAAGGTCAGCAACCTTTGTTTTTGGAGAATCACTAGGTTGAAATCCATGTTCCGCTAACTAATGATTTGTGGCATTATACTTTAGGGAAAGTGAAACAACTCAGCTTGCCCATGTTACCTTCAAAGAGTCACAGGGAGCTGATATGGCAATACTTCTTTCTGTAAGTCAATATCAGACAATAGACATAGTGGTGGGTCTTACAAATTTTTCGAGGAAAATTCAAGTGTGACGTGTTGAGATACACAGTTCTATCACAAGAACACTTGCTTTGTGATGGAAATAGTGGACAATTAGAATGAAAAAACTCTAATGATGGTAAGAGTTCTAAGTGTGAGGCGATGGTGCATATTCCAAAGGCATTCATTTCAAAACAATATATCATCTAGACTAGTAACCATGGTGTGGTTATTGTTGTGACACACTGGCCCTTGAACATAACAATTCAATTGACGTATTAAAAAAGTAGGCTTATATAAAGGACAGGCAGGAAAAGAGTTGTCACGTACCTTCTTTGTATTTGTTCACAGCATTTTTGCTCTCACATGGAAATCTAAAATAATTTGAATAGATTCTGTGACACATTTTATAGGAAATTCCATTGGTATTTTAATACAAATTTGATTTGGGGCATTAACTTTATTCCTTGTCCATTCAGGGATCCACCATAGCAGATCTTCCTGTCACCATTACGCCTGCTAAGGATTACAAGCTGCCACCTGAGGCTGTTGCATTAAATTCAGTAAATATTTTGGCTTTATACAACTGTTTACATGCCTTTTCTGGTTGAAACTGATCCTCCAGCAAAATGCACTAGTTGACACTTGCATGTGGAATGAATCTAGGTGTATGACCATGTCTAAAATGAAAAAACCTTTATTTATCGTACATAAAATCCAAACAGTCACCAATAAAAGGAAAAGGGCACTTGTTTCACACCTGTTACTCAATCTTTTTCCATTGTGAAGGAGCAAACAACGCCTGTTACTGAATCTGCTATTAGGAAGGCTGAAGATGTGGTGAGCACAATGCTTGCCAAGGGCTTTGTCTTGGGGAAGGATGCTATCGTTAAGGCAAAAGCCTTGGATGAACATACTCAGTTAACAGCAAATGCCTCTGCAACAGTTGCTTCCATTGACCGTAAGATGGGTATAAGTGAAAAACTTGGCATAGGCACAGCTGTTGTAAACGAGAAGGTCAGAGAGATGAATGAGCGGTTCCACATGTCAGAGATGACAAGATCTGCCTTTTCAGCTGCTGAACAAAAGGCAAGCAGTGCTGGATCCGCCATAATGAGCAATCATTATGTATCGACGGGTGCTTCGTGGGTTTCAGGTGCATTTTCTGCAGTGGCAAAGGCAGCTGGGGATGTGAGCACGATGACCAAAGAGAAAGTTGAAAAGGCTGAGGAGGGAAAAAGGGAGACCCCTGTGAGGGAAAATCCTGGAACTGATAACTTAGGACAGTTACATATTGACAAGTCTCCTACAGAGGAGCCTCCAGTAGTTCCAATTGATTCAGCTGATAGTAAGCTTGCAAATATATGATCTGCATGGACTTGGGTTTTTTTTTTTTTTTAATTAATGGAGTCAATTTTATTACCTATTATGTAACTTGGATTGCCTGTTAATTCCATTTTGAATCAGTTACTCAATATCAATTCACATTGGTCCTTGTAAAAAGATTATCTCAAGTAAATGTAATTCTACAATTTTCATCAGGATTGTTTTGAAAGTATAGCCTTTTATCTTTCTCCGTACTGGTCCTAAATGGTGAACTACGCCATTTAGCAGATTCATTTTGCAGCTGCTGAGAGATATTGTTGTGCATTGTTTGATTCCTCCTTTAATCTATAATTCCTTCAAATCATATAATTATGTAGCTTCTTCCTAATGTTAATCTAATTTGGTTTTGGACATCGGATGAATGGGGGATATACGTCTCCTTTCTGTCATAATACTTGCAGGCAACAAATCTGATTGTAGTTCAGAACTTTGAAGGTTGCTGCATTTACGAAAAACAAATCATGCATTCAAATGCTGAGATATTATTGCAGAGATTGCTAGTTCTGTATTTTTTGCAAGAATAACTCCCACAGGAATCAACAAATGCGAAATCATTCATTCTCACCTATGCATAAGTTGAATGAGGCACTGGCATCCGACGATCAGAAAAAATCCATAGAAAACCCCAACCGTGTTGCTTCTATGAATGATATTCAATCGTTGACAATTTAGGCTCCAAAAATCGTGGCATCTTGAGTTCAGTCTTTTTTAGAATTCCATGCTTCAATAATACTAAACACAAAAACAACTGCATGGCTTTGCCCCAGAAGCAATTCACGCACTTTCTTCATGTAACAAGAATGGTGTAACATAAAATGTCCAGAAACTATGAGAGTACCTTTTATGTCAGATTCTCTGACAAAAATCAACATACAGCAGTTGGGTAAGGAAGGAGCAGACTCTTCTACTCTACCGGTGGCTCGCTGAATACAGAGTATGTCTTCTACCTTACGGATGGACTACAACATGCATTTACAGCTCAGTTGGAAAGAATCAGATGTTTTTACCTATTATTAAGGGCTATACAATATCAATGTGCATTTACTACTGTATTTGTGATGTATGAGACAAGAATATCAATGGATGATTGATGAGATTATTGCCCGTCCAAGCTAATCAGCTAGTTTACATATTGCAGCAATCGCTCCAGGCACTGTTGAGATTAACATCATCAACAACATAACGCTATATGTCAAAGCACGTGTAAATCAATTGTTTGAAGATACACTTCTAGACAAGAGATGTGTAAAAAGGAATAGCACAATGTGGCAAATTCTTGACACGGTTAGTTTTTTATACCTTTATGCATTTATGTAGGTAGTCTTCTTTTGTTCTAACATGAACCTGCAAAATTGAAACCTCAAATTAGAATCTGCAGCTGCAGATATTCTTGGCTTTATAATGATGGGCAGTCTAGCAAGAGAGAAGGTTTAATTGCATCCAAGCAATGCTAGACCATCCATGACAACAGTTCAATATATTAACAGCAGAGATCACTTTACTCTCTCATTGATTTAATGAATAACCAGAGCCTGGCTAAGTATGCTCAATTTCCCTGCCTTTCAACGGCCAAAATTAGCTGTACTTGGAACCCAGCAAGTACAAAGAATTGAGCAATGTTGCCTTGTAAGTCTATACCTTAACGACTCGTTTGTAGGATTCAACTAGATCACTTTCCAGAACAGCCAGAATGACGACTCCTGCTGCCACAGTTGAGGGCCAGTGTTCCAACTGCTCATGATTTGACAGTGCTAGCACAGACAGGTATTTTGCCCTCTTCTCCACCTCTGCATCAGCTTTAGCAGCTTTCAGATAGAACCTACATATTTTTTGATCGTGCAGAGGAAATTAAAAAATTAATTGGAAAGGAAAATGACAAGAAGTTGTAGACTACATTATGCAATCACTAGTCCTAATTATGTAAACATTAGGAAGGGAAAGGAAATTACCACAAGAAGTTGTAGACAGTGGGCAAGAAGCACTGGAAGTTGAGGACCTCCTGCACCAGCCATTCCATCGCTACCACTTCACTTCTGTTATATACATTGTTTCCTATCCGGAAGTTTTTTTGCCTCACACTGAAATCCCCATAAAGCAATTTAGTCAGTGGATTCTCATCTACCTAGAGATCCTTTCCAGCCAGCTCTATAGACGATCATTGTTTTCAAATGACTGAAAGAGCTAGTCATGATTTTATCTTTGCTTTAGACTGCAATAACTTAAAAACTGAATCTGGCCTTTAAACAAGTTTGGGAACTGGATAAAATGGAATGAAATATCTACTTCTGATATTCAATAACCCCTGCCTGGTGCTCCTGTTCTTTTGTACTTGATCAGTCAACACTTTGAAAAACATTTACTATTTTGGCAACCGGAAAAATGTCCATTTAAAACTCATCCGCATTACAGAAAATGGGAATTAACTGAAAACTGTTAAAATTGTTTTAACGCCTAGCGTACACTCTGTCTATCCATATGGCAATCAAAGGATACAGGGCAATTAGAGGATAAAGAAAATGATATGCTTAGATAAACAAACATGCAAGTACGGCCAATGGAAAAAAAAAATACCTATTGTAGGGCTGATTTTCTTCAATTCTGGTGGCCAACGCAAGACAGGCTATTCCAACAATTTGTAGGTTCCTTTCGCTCTTGAAAAATCCCTTCCCCAAGAACTGGTCCAGAAGGTTAACTCCAAGAAACAATGTCTCGTACTGAAGCTCCTTTCGAGTCGATTGCTGCATAAAGAAATCAGTTAACAAAAATAAAATAGTGGTTATTAATTACCAAGGGAGCGCAGAATACTTGATACACACAATGAACAGAAAATGACAATCACTCCAGGCCCAAGTTAAGGCACGTCTGCCTTTTGGGTCAATATGACAAAAGTCAAAATCCAAACAATCGCTTGCAAGTAGTAAGTTACTCTGGTTCGCTTCATATTCCATGGACATGTAACATTGGAAGCGTTTCACAAGAAAGCCTAGTTACTAAACACTGCAGTAGAAGTCTAGCACTCTAGAACGCAGCACATCGGGACTTCATTGTGAAGGATTGAACCAAATGGATCTTTTTTTCATTGGTTAAAAGAGAATATTTGGGTTCCTATAACTCAAAAGAACTGGCCAGTCTTCCTATAACTGTCACGGATCAGCGCCGATCCGAGTAATTCACCATTAACAACTCTACGACGGACAATTAAATACTAGTGCCACGTGGCTGAAGAATAAACCAACCTCAACAATCCAGTGGACCATCACACACCGTTGCTCGAGGATCAGCTCCGCATGCTCCGTCGTGGAGCGGTACAACTCGACGTAGTCGTGCATAAATACTTGCCTTCTCTCTCTTTCCCTCAATTTCCGATAGCTCTCCTCGTCTTCCTCACCTTCGAACCTCACAAACTGCCAAAAAAAAAAAGAAGAAAGAAATAGAATCCAAAAAGGGAAAAAGAAGAGTAAATTAAAGTTCAAACGATGTTAATTAAAGATGACCCAAAAAGTGTATCTGTTTGGCTTCGTAGAAATGGCGGGAAAAGAGCACGAAAATCTTACGAATTTGTCGACGCAATGATTATAGAAAGTATAGAATTCGAAACGCTACATCGCATGGACTCAAAAGTTTCAGATAGATAGACACATTCCGTGTGCTTCCTAAACAATCGAGCTAACAATGGGGACTAATTGAAAATATCCCTGGCTCAGTAAGCTAATTGGGAAAAACTAATGAGAAAATAAGTGTAAACCTTATTTGGCTGCTGAGAACATGCATTAAAACAGGAAACAAAAGGACTGAACTAGGAAAACTGGAGACAACTTACTCTGGCATGTTGTAGGCACTCTGCTTCAACAACAGAGGATCTTCTCTTGTCCATAGGAGCACTTGATCGCAGAAATTGCTGCCGGAACTCCTGCAGCAAAGAGTGAGTAGGAGACGGAGCCGAATCACCAAATGATTTCTCGGAGAATTGGCTTCCGCTATCCAGACAATTGGACGGCGTGTACTCCGAGAAATCGAGCTCTGATAAGCACTCTGGGAATAGCTCCGACTGCAGCTCCGAGAAAGCGGCCGTCTCGCGGCTCGACGAGTAGTCAGAAACGACATCCTCGTAGGAGAAATGCTCCGTACATGTGAGATCGGCTTCGGCTACAGTGACAGAGTCGTCGTAGACGGAGGCGACAACGTCGTTTTTAGAAATCTCCGATAGCTCTTTCTCCTCCGGCGCTCTGTTGTCGCGGATTCCTTCGACCGTTTGAAGCGACAAACACGACTCCACAGGAGAAGTCAAAGAAACGGCGTCGTTCAGTTTAGTGCAACTCACGGCTCTACAATTGGTCTCCTCAACGCAAGACGACTCGCTCACTTCAACTCCATCATCTACTTTCCTCCGAGACGAACTAGGTGGCGCGCATTCTTCATTCGATTTTCTCTTCCTCACGCTCGACTCAACCGTGACTCTGCTGCTTGAATCGCACGAAACTTCGTCGCAGCAGGAACTCGCCGGGAAACCGGAGCAGCCGCCTTTGGTCTTCCTGCCCGGAGGAGCCGAGTTCAGATACGACGCGAACAGAGTCTTGGCGGAGATCCAAGGGGAGGTCCTGCGACTTCGTTTGCTTCGCAGCTTCTTTTTCTGCATGAAGATGAGTTTGATGTACGGCTCTGATCCCATCTCTGACTTAGACTGCACTCAATTCGACCTTCATGTTTGGTAAATTTCAAATTTCAGCTTCCTGTTTCCGTTTCCGTTTTGTTTTTTTTTTTTTTTTAAATGTTAGAAAGAGAGAGAGAGAGAGAGAGAGGCACACACACACAGTCCCACGCTCGCGAACATGCAGAGAGAGTGGTGTCGAAGGCGGTTAGATACGCGGGACGTTGGGGGGATGAAGTGCGCGCGGAGTGGATGAGAGCTTATACAGTGTGAGTGGATCCACGTGAGAGTGAATCGATTTCCCTTATCCCCCCACTTCGCTGTACGTGATAAGAATCGGTTGGGGCGTGTTTCTGTTAAAGTTGGACATGGACCGTCCGTATCAGATCAAACCGATGGCTCAGATGTAAAGTTTAAGTACAAAGACATATAGATTATAAAATAAATATTTGTAATTTAGACTTTGGTTGGACCCAAAGCCCAAACAATGAGAAGATAGCTAAAACAAGGAAAGGCCCAATGTGTTAGCCCAAACAGCACAAAAGCCCAAAATAAGAATCTCAAATGGTGACTAGGGTTTTTAAAATCAGATCGCCGCCTCGCCTCTAAACCTCCCCGAGCTCCACGCCTATATAGAAGCTACGCACAGGCACACTCTGCGGTCAACGCCCTCGTTCGCCGCAGCTTGCTGGTCGCTTTCCAGGTGATTCTTTGTTTTCCGTTGCTCAGTTTCGTTTATTTTCTTTGTTTTCCTCAGCAATGGTGATAGTAAAGATGTCTTCGTAGAAGTTTGAAGTTGGCGATTAGGGTTTGTTTTGCTATTTTGGTTTGGCTCTTTTTGAAGTTATAGGTGCCAATGGTTGTTCTCTTCCTTTTGTTTCCTTGTGTGTTTTTTTTTCTCTGCTTAATGTTTCTTCAATTTGTTTAAATTTAAATTTTATTTCGGGTTTTTGTTCCAATTCATACGGTTTTAAGGGGATGATTTGTGTATAATTCTCGAAATTGAAATAATTATAGTGGGAGATATCTGCGTTGCCTCTGAGGATGATGATTATATAACTTTCGTTCTTCCGAGATGTTCTATGCGGAAATCTTTTTGGAGACCTGAACTGAAGAGGCTTGTTTTTGTTCCATTTCTAACAATGACAAAATGTCCTTTATTTTTATTTTATATATTCCTTTTTCACCTTTTTCATCGTTTTTTTTGTTAAATCATGTGTAGCTTAGGAAACCTTAGCTTTGCTTTTTGATACTAATGCTGATGTTCTGGCAGCTTTCTCATTTTGTTGGAGGAAATTCTGGAAATTGGTGTTATGGAATATATGTTTCCTAATTGTTTGTCAGTGGTCTACTTTGGAGATTTATGAAATTTTCCTCATTTAAGATGCAATGCCTAAGGGTTTTAAAGGATAGTTCTATGAAGTGCTATGGTTCTTTTTTCTTTTTTCTTTTTTTTTTCTCGTCCATTCGAGTTATCTGTTGCATGGGAACAATTCTATATTCCCACTTTTTGGGTGTGTAGAAACTTCTGACCTAGGGCATCTGTAAGATAAAAGCTGCAATAAGTGTACAGACATTGAAGATCTTAATTAACCTCTTATGATGTACATGCCTAAAACTTTCGTTCTCCTGAGCACATTGATGCTGAAAGATCATGGAGACCTGAGCTGAAGGGTTGTAATTATGATCTTCAATATTATTTCCTGTTGCTCAAGTATTCTTCATGCACTTTTTGTTCTTGTGTGTTAGTAAGAGATATAGAAGTAATCTTTTGATGGCCAAGTTGGAAAATTTCAAGCTGACAGTATGATGTAAATATATCTTGGGTTCACTTTTTTAATATGAGAGATCACATGGATCTATTTGTTTTTTTTTTTTTGACCTCTTCTTTTGTCTGAAAAGTCTCCAAAGCAAATTCTCTTTTGGTTCCTTTTCTTCGGAGGAGCTTTTGCGTGGTAGTGCCTATTTGTAAATGGAGTTTCTTTGTTTGGTGTCCTTCCTCCTACTATTTTTTTTTTTCATCAAACAATTCATGATTGCATTATGACAATGTATGATGACCTAATCGAAAATGTGCTGCCAAATGTTTTGTGCTCAAGCCATGATTGTGACTTGCGTCCAGGTTTTGCTGACGGAAGCATTAAATAGCACTTCTTGTTCACAAGATGAGGTACCGATTGCTTGTCTTTTGTTTTTTCTTCTTTCATTTATTATAATTTTTTTTCCATGTCACTTTTTTGCCAGTTGAGCTTTTGATTTTCAGGAATTCTAACAACTTTTTGTTCTGTTTTCCCTTAATCCCACTGCATCTTGTCTTCCCAGCCGGCCAATGGAGGAAGATGTAAGTTCTACTGAAATCTAGCTTTTATATATATATATATAGCTGTTTTGTTAAGCATATTTTCTATTCTACCTTTCACTTTATTGTTTGTTTGCAATAATGATTAAGCCTGCTTTTACTGCAAAAATTTAATTGATTAATCTTCTCTTTTGGACACTTTTCTTATGTCATCTGTTATTTTTCCTTATTTTACATATTCCTTGGCATTGGTAATTATTGTTACTTTATTCTCTAGTTTTCTTATTTTTGTCAAATCTATCTCTCTCATCCCCCGCTCTTCCGCTGTCTACAAGCAAACTCCATTTGTGGTTTAACTATAAATTAGGTTGTTTCAAATCTGGAATCTTTAAATTTATCATTGGAAGAATATGTTCTTTAAAATGTTGTCAGTGATTTTTTGTAATGTTGCTGAAATCACTGTAATCTTTATTACTACTTTTTTTCTTTTTTTTCCCCTTGATGCTTATGTATGTTATTTGCTGTAGGGTGGTGGCAAGAAAGAGGAGGAGGAGTTCAACACAGGACCGCTTTCTGTGCTCATGATGAGTGTCAAAAACAATACTCAGGTAATTGTCTTATGGTCATGTGGCTCTCTACTGTCAGAATGCTGGCTACCATTTCTAGTTCTGATTTGTCAAAATGTCTGCTACAGTTTCTAATGATCTGTCTTAATTGGAAACACGAATGGTATTTGAATAATGGGAATTTATTATTTTTTTTTTTATTTTTTAATTTCTCCTTATAGGTGCTCATTAACTGTCGGAACAACAAAAAGCTTCTTGGCCGAGTGAGAGCCTTTGATAGACATTGCAACATGGTTCTCGAAAATGTTAGAGAAATGTGGACTGAGGTTAGCAGCAAATGGGATGTGTTCATGTTTCTATAACCTTTAATGCGAAATGTCATTAACAGAAGTTATGCTCTTTGTGTTTTTTTTGTTGCTTTTTTTTCTTCCAGGTGCCAAAAACAGGGAAGGGCAAGAAGAAGGCCCAACCGGTCAACAAGGACAGATTCATTAGCAAGATGTTCCTTCGCGGTGATTCAGTGATTATCGTTCTCAGGAACCCCAAATGAGTCGTGTGACTTGATAATGGGATGGAAATCAATACTTGCTTCCCGGGGTGTGTGTTTGCCTGGGAATCAACGGTTAATCTTTTGAGGAACATAGCTCAATTTGGTTCCTTTAGAAACCCAAGTATGAAGTAAAAACCATGTCTGAGTTGGTTGGCTATCCGTGTGTAGGCTTTAATGTAGATATTTGATTAGCGTATTGTTTGACTATAATGCGGTATTTCACTCCTCCCATTACATTGTTGATATTTTGTCAGTGTGTCACTTTGCCTTAGTGTTCATTTTAGGGAACACGTACGCCGAACGTCTTTATCTGGCCATCCATCAGACGTTATATCCATAAATTTTTTTTTTTTAATTTTAGTTTCTGTTAAAAAATTGTATTGTAACACGATTTTTTCCATGTGAAATAAGATTATGTGGAAAATAATAATAATAATAATAATAATAATAATAATAATAATAATAATAATGCACCGCAACATTTTTCTTTGAATAGTAATTAATTTTGGGTCTATTGATTTTGACACGTTAGAGTTAAATTTATTTTTTATAAATATCATTTATACAAAAATTTATAAAATTATTTAAAACTCTTCTTTTATCTTTTTATTTACTATCATTACTGTCGGTTGTTCGGCTCCCATTGTTGTTGTCGTTGCAATGCGACCGACGTGACGTTCAAGTTGTAATTCGTCACTTTATTTGAAGTGAAAAATTATTAACTGTGTAACTTGAATAACCTTTATCTCATCATATATTTTATACTATATTTTATACTTATTTTTTTAATTTAAGATATATTTTTTATATTAAAATATTTTCTTTTATATATTTAATATATCATATGTTAAATTAGAAACTAAGAGACATTTTTTTCTTCCTTTCAAGAAAATATTAAAAAAATTAGAATATTTTTATTTTTCATTTTAAGGAAAATTGAGAATATTCTTTTCTTTTAAAAAAATAAGTAAATTTGAGAATGTTTTTTCTCTCTTAAAAGAGTAATTTGAGAGTAATTTTGTTATTTTCTTTTATTAAAAAATTTATAATTATGAAATTTTAATTATAATCAAAATTAAATTTTATGAATCGATAGAATTTTTATTTGATTACAATTATAATTTCTTTTTTTTGTTTAGGAATTTTTGCAACTGCTGTACATAATAACCAAGGCCGACGAATATGGGACAAAAGTCTCCGGACTACTTTTCATTTTGAAATCAAGTCCCACCAAAGACACAAGCATAGACCAACAATTTAATTAAATTTTGTTAACTAATAATTTAAAAATTAAAAGAAAGATATTAAAAAAAAAAAAAACTTAGCAGCATCGCACCATGTCCTTGTGCATGAAATTAACCACAGCCTTTGTTTAAAATTAATAATTTCTTAAGTCATGCTCCTTTCTTTTTTTCTTATGGAATTTAACAAATTCCACGTAGCATCGCAGCATGTCCTTCTGCATCAAATTCATGCACCTTCCATTCACATTCCTCCAATAGGAATCAGTGTTTGTTTCAATACTCTTCATATGCATTATATATATATAATTATATACATCAAGATTAAAATTACTAATTATTTTATTCATTGAATTTTTTTTATATATAAAATTCATTACTTGAGTATTATTGATTCAAGGGTGCCTCTCCAATTCCGATATCAATGTTCAAACATAGACCAACACAAGCAGAGACACACTCAAATATCAACCCGATTATTACTTCGAGTGATCACAGAATCCATTAATTTCACATGTAAATTTTGACGAAGAAATGAGCAAGGAATCAATTTTTTTTTAAAAAAAAATTTTCTTACACCAACTACAAAGACTTATAATTTTGCTGCGTATGTGTTAATCGTGAAGGAAGCAAAGCTTATCGATGGAACACCATAGATTAGTTTCAATGGAACAAGAATACATACAAAGGGATCTTATAAGGCAAACCCTACGTATATACACCAACCATTATTTGGAACAAACACAGTACAGTGATCCTCAAACAAATCAACAAAAGCCTCGTTTATTATCCAAGAGGGACAAAGTAAGCCTGAAGTTCTCGAGACAGAGAAGCATCCTTCCATTCTAATTTAGACCACCAATCCCTCTCCGCTTTAATCTCCTTGATTCGACTTCTCGATTCAGTGTCCAAACCCATGTTCAGATTCCTTAGGTTTGGACAACCGTAGATGCTGATGCCCTCCAAGGAAGGCCACTTGCCTTTCCACATGCATACCAACTCAGGTAAATAGTGAAGTTTCAAACTCCTTAGCCTTGGCAGTAGAATATCATTAGGCTCGACAATCTTATCGTTATCCTCGCGTATAATTTCCATCATTGCTGAACAATCCTCAACGACCAACTCCTCCAAGTTAGAGATGTACAGACTCGTGGAGCTGGTGACAACAAAGTCCAGCCGATGGCATGCGTAGACGTACAAGTACTTTAGACAAACAAAACTTCCAGCTGGCAAACTGCCGCACAAAATACTCTGCAAGTTCTCCAAGTAGTGAATACTAAGGAGTTCTAGAAGTGGAAATGTCATTTCTTCACTATCGACGATTTTTTCCATCTTGGGACATTCTCTTACAACACAGACTTCCAACCAAGTCGTATTACAGGTTCCAAACTGTGACAGATTACTGATCTGCAAGTGGTGGTCTAAATAGAATGCGGTGGTCCGACTTAGCACTTCGCATACAGCATCAGGTAATGTCTCACCATTCACAAATCTCAAACATTTACCTCGTTGATTAAATTCAAAATCAACCTTGTCTGGAACACGAGATATCATGCGACTCACATCGTGCCCAGCAACAAAGTTGAACTTCTTCAACTCATTTCCTTTCCATGACATGCTGCATTTAATAAAGAGATGGAGAAGTTCCACCCGGGGAAAATAGAAACTCAAATCAATCAAGTTGCTGAGCTGGCCAATTTCCCTTGTGATGGCTTCTGCAACCCTGTTCCACCGCGGATCTCCCGGTATTACAACCATGACAAGGATTCTCAAAGAAAGGAGCCTTGATATGGTTCTCTCACCAAGCAATTTACACGGTAATTTGGAATACTCCATTTGGTCAACAGATCCATAAAAGTGCACTTTCATGCACCTTAAAGAGGTTAATTGTTCAATCTTCTGGGGCAATTGGTCAATTTCTGTGCCACGGAGATCAAGAATCTCAAGATGCTGCAGAGCTCCCAATTGAGGTGGGAGCTTAACTAAATTCTCACAGTCTCTCATTATTAGTTCTTTAAGGCTCTTGAGGTTTGAAATTGACTTTGGCAAGCACGTCAACGCTGTATTGCTCAAATTTAATACCTGGAGAGAAGGCATGTGGTTGAAAAAAGAAAGAGGCATCGATCTGAGGCAACGGTTTCTTTGTAGGAATAGCCCAGACAAGTTGTGGCATTTTGGTTTCTCTGGTAGAGTATCCAACTCATTGTCCATTAAGAATATCATCTTTGCTTGTCTCCACTCCTCTTCTAATGGTGCTTTTGTCATTCCTCCGCCAACTTTTACCAAATATTGATGAAAGGATCCAAAAACAGATCTACTTCTCTGCATTGGTGGCTGAGTAAATCCTAAATCAGCTGTTATTAAGAATCGACGAGCATCTACCTCCAGCAATAGCTGTTCCAAGGCTAAATCCCTGATTAGTTTGTGCATTTTAACAGAATGACCATCTTCAACACTCTCCAGCAGAGCAGCATCGACAAGAGCTTTAACTATTTTATATCCATTGTTACATGCATCTGCTATATTTCTAGCGATCAGACCTTCCTGCATCCAATACTCAAATAGTTTCTGTACATTGATCACATGGTCTTGTGGAAATAATGCACAATACAGAAAGCAACCCTGAAGGTCACAAGTCCCTGTAATCTGATACTTTGTACCATGAGCCTTCAGTCTGTTGTAAATGAATTGGAATTTTTGGGTTAAAAATTCAGCATCAGATGCCCCAACTTTCATAGGCAACAAGAAATCCTTAAATGCAGACTCCCACACTCCGATATCCTTTTCTTCAGTGAACAACCTTCCAGTAAGAATAATTAATAATGGCAAACCACAACACTGCTCTACTATACCTCGTGCATAGTGCTTAATATCTGGCAAATCAGCAACCTGGCCCACTTGTTCAGCAAACAAATCGCAAGCTTCTTCAAAAGAGAGACTCTTCACTTCAATCACAGTCTCAGCCATGGCATGACAAACTTCGAGTAATCTAGATGCAAATATCAATCTGCTACCACCTGCTAAACTTGATTCAGAAATACCAAGTTCACCCAAATTAATCTTCTCCCATACATCGTCGAGAATCAGCAGAAACTTCTTCTTTTGTAAAATTGGGAGGAATCTCTGGGCAATGTCATCATGAGCTTCGAAATTTTCCTCATTTAACGATAACTTCCTTGCAACTTCACTTTGTATCTTTCTCATGCTCCCGGATCTTGAGACATTCACTGAAATGATAGTATCAAACATTCTTTTTGCTCTTGGATCATCTTCCAAAGCTTTGAGCACGCTAGATTTGCCAATTCCATCTAGTCCATATATACCAATTTGGGTATTAACATCTCCAATGGATTCTAAAATCTTCTCCACTGTGCTCCTGACTGATCTCTTCACATTCTTCCTTGGTTTTGGCAACACAGAGCAGCCATCAGTTGCTTGCATTATTACCACTTCAGCATTCCCAGCAGGTATTGTTTCTTCCAAAAAAGGCACCGTATGAGGCATCACCATTGCATCTTTACTGGGACCAGAATGGATGTTGAGTCCTTGCACACTAGATTCAGCTGATGATCTAGTGTTTATCTTATCACTTCCTTCAGCTGTTTTTGTTATTGTAGGAATAGGAACAGGCATAGGCAGCGAACTTGGAACTTGGAAGGATTTTCTTTGAGTGTCGAATGCCAATTCTGCATTGGCCTCCACCATCTCAGCTGCCATGTTACTGTCCACCGAGATTGCTTGTGATGGTTCAAACTTCATCAGATCTTTAATCAGATCACTTTCAATTATCATTGTTGTTTTAGAAGCAAAAGCAGAAGAAGAAGATTTTGTTTCAAAGGGGCCCGTAGACTTGTTTTTGGCCTCAGCAGGAGTTGTCACCTGGTTTTCTTCACAAATAACAAGATCTGTATCTGTTTCTTCCCTCGGTAAAGATTTCACCTCAACCATAGACGTCAACATTTTGCCTTCTAATGCAGGTGCTGATTGCGATTTTGTCCTCCATGCCTTTTTTACAGGGCGGCGCACCATGCTTGCAAGCCTCTTAGCAAAATCCCTTGCTGACAGGTGCAGTGGATCATGGAATGAACCAGAATTAAGTGTTGATATTTTCAAGTTTTCTGACATGTCCTCTAGCTGATGTCTGCATTGATGCTTGCTATACTGATTAGAATTATGCACCAGATGATCCCGCTGATCACATTCGACCCTCCAACTCTCAAGTCTTTTGATAGCCATAGGTGTCGGGAATATGAACAATAGTTTGATCAACTCTTCTTCAATAGCCTGCCTCCGAGAATTCAGAATATTTTTATCCATCTTAAGTTGTTCAGCACCTTGTTTGCCCCGCCTGAAGAGTCTCATTTGTCCACAGGATGGATCAAATCCAGGCACTCTGGCCCACTTGGTGCTACCTATGACAGTTTTTGCAAGTCAGAAACGCATAACAGCACATTTCGCTTCCAAAAAAGAAGAAACTTTATTTCTTCACAACACTAACAAAATTGCTGCTCTATTAATTTCACAAAGGAATAGGATCCATTTGGTTTTCTAACTTTGGACTGGGAAAGATCTACAGATTGACCATGGTTGCTAGCTCATAAACATATGCACGGGAAAGCTGACTATACTTCTTCAAGATATAAGTAAACTGCCATCCTATTCTTAAGCTTCTAGGCAGAAGGAATTTGACAAGAAACCCGCATGAAGTATAATATATAAATCATATCTTGCATCTCACCTAACAGGTTAAACCCTTAGGCAAAATAATTTCTTGACTTGATATCAAATATTTCATGACTAAGCATCCTTATTTTTTAACCACGTTACTTTCATTTTTAATCATAAATTTCTATAAATATAGAACATATTAAATAAAGTAAAGGGTATAACGCATATGCTAAACATCACCTAATAAATTAAACTGTATTAAACTATAATCCAGTATTGATATACTGCCAAAATCAAGAATGATGCAGATATACGAGAGAGGCACAGGTGGCAGCACACAGAGGAAAACAGGGCAGCCAGGTTGCTACGGAAAATGCGAGGGCGGGAAAAATCAATGTTCTCTATTATTGGAAATTTCTAGTTCTTTTTCCGTTGCAGGCCTTCTACAACCAGCTATGTAACTGGATTAAATAGGCAGGAGAGGCATGGACGAAGGTCAAACCCACAATCAATCAAAACCGTCATCTCTAATTCTCCAAATTCCTTAATTCTCTTCCCCTGCCTCTGTTATCTCTCTTCCAAACTGATTACGTTCGAGGCTGATTCTCCATAACACTCAGCCTACTACGCGATCCTCTAGGCTAACAGTAAAGTTCCATACCCCTAGAAGCGAAGTTTCGTCGATGGTACCGATCCGCTATTTCAAACTGCCGGCCGCCGTCACCAGCGGGCGGATGCCCGATCGGGGAAGCATCCGAGCAGGTAAGCAATAGTATTATATATATATATATATATCATTTGACTTGACCATTGAAAAAAGGAAGCAAATAAAAGAGGCGACATGGGATCGGAGATGAGGAAAGCTTACCACAAGGCGTCGACATCGGCTGATTCGGCTGATTCGCAGCGTTGCCTTTGCGGTTGGGGTGGGATGGGTTTGGATGACCAAATTCGTAGCTCTCCGCACATCGGCTTTGGCGCTTTTCAGATGTCGTGTCGTAAAGTCGACGGCCATAATTATTGACTTGGTCAAGAGATCGAGTCCCCGAATTATTAATCCAATCCTAATTATCAATTAAATTATTCATTTAATATTTTATTATTAAATATTTATAATTAATAAATTACTTGATACATCAATTCTCATAAAACATAAAAATTGTAATCTAATGTAATTATATAAATATATATTACAAAAAAAATAATATATTTATATTTATTAGTAAAATCTTAATTTTTAAAATTATATTATGCTTATAATACAAATAATAATATAAATATAGAATGATTTTAAAAAAAAAATAAAATAATATATATATTTTATGTTTGTTAAGGTGGAGCGCGAGTTTGAATTTGCGGGCCAAATTTCTCGATGTTTAACAGCCGGCGACGACCCCCGTGAAACTCGAGAGGTCTAAATAGGAGTTTGAGTCGGTGCGCGACAACGGTGACTTCACGTTAAACATCGTTAATTTTTTTTAACAGTTAAGCCGGACAGAGGTTTCTTTATTGTTTTATTCTTAATTTTTATTTATATTTTACTTATTTATTTTTTTAACATATAAGATTTATCATATTTACACATGTATTAGGATTTTTAAAATTTTGAAGTAAAAATTTGTAAGATGATATATCAGGAAAAAAAAAAAGAAGAAGAAGAAGAATACTTTTAGACAATTATACCAACGCTGTATATTTTATTAATTTTACACCACATGTCTTTATATAATGACAAATATTTGAATTTACCAAATACTAAAAGTCAAATTAAACTCAACTAAAATAATTTTCTATCCTAATTTTAATTATCTCTTAATTTAGAATAACATCAATATTTTCTTAATCTTAATTTGGTAATACTTGTAATCTTAATATCTACTTCAATTTGATAAATACTTCATACTTTAATAGTTTTATAAGTTGATTTACAATATATTAATTCAATTTTTCTTTTATCAACTTGATCTCTTAGAAAATGAAAGTGAATATCAATATGTTTACTTATTTCATATGTTATTGGATTTTTAGCCAAATTCAATAAATATGTTTGTAGAACTTTCAACTAAAATATGAATTTCATTTAGCAAATTATATAACCAAATAACTTGACATGCACTTAAAAGCTACTAACTATATACTCTGCTTTACAAGTTAAAAGTGTAACAAGTTAAAATAATATCTAAAAGTATTTCTACAATCATTTACATCTCATCCCTAATCACTATTAAAATAGCCTATAAGAACATAATTTTTATATGAAAAATAAAGTATGTCATGATCATAAATCCCTTTTATATATCGTATAATCCTTTTAGCAACTTGTACGTGAGATTGGTAAGGAACTTTAAAAATTTACTGATCAAACTAATTTCATAACATATATCAAGCCTCGTGCATATAAAATATCTCAAACTCTTAAAAATTTGCTTGAAAAGGATATCTCATATACACAAGCCTTCCTTAGTTAGTCTAGTGCCAACTTCTATAAGGATTTTTATAGGATTACAATCATGCATTTGAAACTTTTTAATAGCTCGATTGCATACCTTTTATGAAAAATAAAAATTCTATCATCTCCTTGAATTACTTCAATGTCAAAAAAGTAAGATATGAGACCTAAACCAATTATCTCAAATTCATGAATCATAAACCTTTTAAAGTTTTCAATCATTTTAAAATTGTTGTCTATAAATATTAAGTCATTAATATATGAGCACAACAATAAGATATCATTATAATCATTGACTTTCACATATAAAGCATGCTCAAAATGACACTTTTAAAAGTTAGTCTTATGGAAGAAAGAATTAATATGGTTGTTCCATACTTTAAATGCTTGTTTCAAACCGTACAGTGCTTTCTTCAACTTATATACTTTCGCTTCACTTCTTTTCTTCACAAAGTTTGGTGTTTGCTTTACAAACACTTTTTTTTTAAAGAGGATTAATGAGATAAGCTAACTTTATACATTTGATGGATTTGCCAATGATTCCATACAGCAAAAGCAATTAAAACATTTAATGGATTTGCTAATGATTCTATGTAGCAAAAGCAATTAAAGTTTAATAATCTCCATTAGGGCAATAAGGGAGAATGCCTTGGGATAGTAATGATTAGGTCATTAATCAAATTCTTTTGCAACCAATCTTGCTTTATACCTTTCTATTTCTTTATTTGACTTCCTTTTAGTTTTGAAGACCTACTTCATATCAATAGCTTTTTAACCTCATGGAATAGTAGTAAGCTCTCATGTATTATTCTTCTTAATTGCCTTGATTTCTTCGTTTATGGCATTCACCCACTTTGTATGTTGAATTACTTCATCAAATGACATAGGTTCACATTTCACAAACATGGCAAAGTGCACCAAACCTTCATTATCATTAATAACATTATCAAACATAACCTCATAATTTTGTAATCTAACTGATTATTAATGATTTCTCTATGATCTTCCATTCTCCCATGAAGTTTATGGTGTAGGATTTTGTGCAGCAATAGGTAAAACATCCTTAAGAATTGTAACTTAAGTTTCCTCTTTTCCTAAAATAGCAACTAGGCATCTCTATAAGTTATTATATTTTTCAATATCAAAATTTCACTTCATTTTTAGCAAAAGTCACATATCTACTTATAATCACTTTTTTTGTCACAAGATTAAATAACTTATATCTTCTTTTAATGCAATCAAGAAAGATTGTCTTCACACCTTAATCATTTAGCTTTGTTCTTATTTATGTTAGAACATGAGAGCAATAAAACCAAAGTTTTTAAGATGCTTTACACTAAGCTTGAAACCACTTTATACTTCTTCAAAAGTGACATTTTAAATATTTGTTGTTAGAGATCTATTTAACAAGTAAATAGAACACAAAATAATTTCTACCTAAAATGGATTAGGAACTCCATTAGCCTTCAACAAGCTTTTCATCATATTCACAATTGATTTATTTTTCCTTTCAATAACTCTATTACACTGTAGGGTGTAAGAAATTGTCACTTCATGATTTATTCTCTATATTTCATAATACTCATTAAATTTATTAGAGATATACTAAACACCTCTGTTAATTCTTAGATTTTAATATAGCATTCATTCTATTTTTCAATATATGTTTTAAACTTTTTAAAGTAATCAAATGTCTTAAACTTCCTTTGCATGTAATAAACTGACGTATTTCTTATAAAATCATCAATAAAGGTAATAAAATACTTATTATTGTCATTTGATAAAATACTCATTATACCATAAATATCAGAATGGATTAAGATAATTACTTGCCTTGCCTTATATGTTAAGTTCTTATCACAAAAGGTTATTTACATTGTTTTGTAAAAATACAAACTTCACAAATTTAATTAGGATGATGTATCCTACGCTAACTTATCACCATATTTTCTTGTGTAAGCAACTTTAACTACAAAAATTTAAATGACAAAAATGAAAATGTTATAACTAAGACTCATCTTTTGCAACTACACGGGTTTTTCTTTCCTTCCCTATTTGGTCGTTAGGTTTTTTTCTCCTTCTGCCAGTGGTGTCTTTTTTTGGTATCTTGCTTTGGGCGTGTCGGTGGTATGTCAGTTTTCTCATTTTCTCTCCTCTCGTGTTCTGTCGATGGTCTCTCTCTCTTTGTCCAATCGAATCTCTCTCACAGTCCACTCTATTTTGCCATTCACTTCTTTCAGCCGTTTCTCTATTTTTCCAATCATCTATTTCTCTCTCTCTACCTCTTTACTGTGTTGTCTCGTCACCGATCGCTGGTGTGTCGGTGGTGTGCCGTTCCTCACAGGTTTCTCTCTCTTGCCGTTACACAATTTGCTCCGATTTGCTCAATTTACTAACCTTTCCTCTTTTCTGATGACAACTTTTTCAATGGCTGCTCTGTTTTGTCATTCTCTTGTCGTCGGTGTTCTCTTTCTCTTCGTCCGCCAGTCTGCTCTGATTTGCTAAATTTGCTGACCTCTCCTCTTCTCCCTTTTTCTCTCCTTCGTTCGACAGCTGAATCATTGTGCTCTCTTATGTTGGCCTTTATACATTCCTTCATAAAAACCTAATAGGGCAAATTTACTGTTTTGCCTTTTCATATGGCTTCTATATTCTTGCCTCTCCATGTGACTTTTACCTTTTTACCCTTCCATGTGAGTTTACTTTCTTATACACTTAAACCTAGTTGACAACAATTATAACCTATACAAGGCTATGGGAACCACAAAAGCACTTATTAATTCTACATTCTTCAAGCAAATTGTTGGGAATTTAAGATATCTTACATATGTAAAGCCTAATATATGTTATATAGTTAGTTTAATCAATAATTTTTTTAGTCTCTTGCTAATCTCACATATAAGTTGCTAAAAGGATTATATGGTATATAAAGGGACTTATAATCATAACCTACTTTATTTTTTATCTAAAAATTATGTTCTTATAAACTATTCTAACAATGATTGGGAAGAAGATGTAAACAATTATAAAATACTTCTAAATACCATTTCAACTTTGGAACTACTACTTGTTCGTAGTTATCTAAAAAATAGTTTATTGTCACACTTGTAACTTGTGAAGCAAAGTATGTAGTTACAACTTTAAGTGCATATTAAGCTATTTAATTGCATAATTTGCTAAATAAGATCTATGTTCTAATTAAAGTCTTATGAAAATATTTGTTGATAATGTTTCTACAATCAATTTGGCTAAAAATCTAGTGACACGTAAAAGGAATAAACATATTAATATTTGCTTTCATTTTCTAAAAGATCAAGTTGATAGTAATAAGATTGACTTGGCATATTACAAGTCCAAAAATCAAGTAGTCGATATTCTCACAAAATTGTTAAAGTACAAAGTATTCATCAAACTAAAACAAATATTAAAATTAAGAGTATTACCAAATCAAGATTAAGGGATATTAATATTAATATAAACTATAAGAAAATTAGAATTATAGTAAAAATTAATTTAATTGAGTCTAATTTAAATTTTACTGTTTGGGTATATTTATATGTCTGTCATTAT
The DNA here is from genome assembly GCA_037897445.1 of Ceriops zippeliana. Taxonomy (NCBI): domain Eukaryota; kingdom Viridiplantae; phylum Streptophyta; class Magnoliopsida; order Malpighiales; family Rhizophoraceae; genus Ceriops; species Ceriops zippeliana. The sequence goes on along the minus strand of JBAPLH010000062.1, from coordinate 1,799,337 downwards.
ATAAGAACATGTAATCTAAGTTATTACATATGCTTATAAATTATTTTGTGTTATTTTATCAAATTAATAAAAAACAGAGTATTCATATTTAATTTAACATCTAATAAATTTTTATAATTGAACTTTGCTTTTTTTTTCTTTGAAAAATTTGTTGCAAATTCTATAGATCTATCTATAGAAGTAATAGATCTAAGGTATATATGATAACCTAAAATTTTAATTTTAATTTGTTATAGTTTCATTTACTTTACAAAAACTACAAAATTATTATTTTTAACAATATTAAAGAGATTTTGTAAATGAATAAAATGTTTTTATAGATTTTGAAAATATTAAAACATTGTCAATATATATTATACGACATTTCATATAAAGATTAAAAATTTCTTTCATAATATTTTGAAATTTAAATGCAACATTTTTAAATCCACAAGTATGATATTTGATTATAATGTCTAAATGGTACTATAAAAAATAATTTTACATTTACTTTCTTTATACATTTTTATTTACCAAAATTTTAATTTCATATTAAATTTTATATATAATAATCTTTTTGTCAAATCCTTTTTATTTGATATTAGATATTTCATTCATTATAATATTTTATTTAAAGGTTTATAATTTATTACCAATTTGAGAACAATTCAAAATCTTTTAGTTTGAATAAAGTTACAAGTAATTACTTCAACAAATGTTATAAAAAACCCTTTAATTAAAATCTCAAGTTTCTTTTATAACTATTATTATAAAAGCTTCCAGACCATTATCCCTTTGTAAGACTTCCAAAATCTCCCTCTGCTTTTATCTTAACTTCCGACAAGATTTTTTTTTTGTTTATCTTATTTCTTTTTATTTATCTACTTTATTCTTAGAGCATGAGATCAATTCAAAAAGAGCTTTATTATAATAAAGAAAATATTTTGAAATTTATGAAACAAAATTATTATATAGCATGTGCTGGTTTACCTTATTGCACTTAGAGACCTTATGAATCAAATTCAAACATAATTATATTAAAGTCAGGGCAATTCTTTTTACAACAAATGTCATAGCTTATTACTTTTGAATAACTTTTGATGGAGAACATTTTAATACATCAAAAGTCAAAATGCCTTTAGTAACTTATAAGTGGGTAAGAGAAATAAGTAGATTATTAAAAGAAATTACCTATTAATCCAATATTTTAAGGTTTTTAGTTAAAAAGTGGTGTTAAATTATTACTTACTAGATCTTACTTAGATTCTTTGTCAATTTTAAACTCTCACATTTTTTAATAAGTGGTATGAAAACTAATCATTCAATGACACATGTTTTCTATAACTATTATCTACTTAAGGAAATAAGAAACTAATTACACTCAATAAAAGTAAACCCAATTAAAGTGGTAAGTATTGGTAGACGCATATTTTAAGAACAAGTTAAGTAAGGTTGACTCATAAATGAAGAATAATAATACCTATACATTCAAATATGAATGTTAGAGTATTTGTAGTTGCATACTTTAGGATTAAACAAAGCAAAATTAGCTAGCCAGATTGGTAGGGTGGTAATAGGCTTTTAGTGCATTTAAGGAAAGTAGGCCTAATGTCAAAGAAACTTAGATTTGAAAGAAAAATTGTTGGGATTTCAATTATGAGTTGTGTGAATAAGAAAATTTATGTTAAAGTAAAAGGGAGAAATAAATAACATATAAGTAAGAATTATTTATAAATTTAATATTTAAAATTTTAAATTAAAATGCAATATTAAATATAATGAAACAACAATAAGAACAACAATCTCAACGCCAATAGTAGCTAAAATCTCAAGGTTTTGAGTGTTGGTCTTGGTACAGATAGCTACAAGAACACTCAAAGAGCAACATGGTAAGAAACCTTAAGCACAGTAGAACTGCAGCTGCATATACCCAGAACAACTCCCGTATCTTCCCAAACAAAAAATAAATACAGTAGCTCTTCCCATTCCATGAATGCAAAATCTCAACACCTACCAGCCTCCCAGCCACTCCAACAAGATACCATATGGATGCAACTCACAAAGTGCCAAAACGGCCACCGTTGTTCAAAGTTCAAACAAAACCATTCTAGTATACCTGTAAAAAAAACAAAGCAGCCCTTGCAATGACCCGTTGCTCCTGCAAACCAAAAAACCAATCCAATCATATTGATCCTAATACAGTGAAAAAAAAATAGGTCCATCTCGCAATAATGAAAACCATTTCAATTCGAAGGCTAGAAATAGAATGTCTAAAATTTCTATTTTTATATACAAGGCATGACATCTTTTATAATTTTCATTCAATTTGACCAACGAGAGTTTCTTCCAGGAAAGTAAGGCTTTGCAGCAACTCCTCTGGCACATATTCAAGATCTTCAATTCTCTGAATATACAGATATTTCAGATCCCTCTTAGTGGTGGGAGAAGAAGAAGAAGAAGGTAAATAAGATTTGGAATGCTCCGCTGGAATTTTTTAACCAAAATCTGCTTCAATGACACGAAGCTGGCAGATACCACACCCAGCTTTTCCAAAGAAGGAATTTCTGGCATTGAAATAAGGTTAGGGCAAGAATGAATAAACAGATTAGAAAGGCAATGAAACTGGGGAATCAACGACAGGGTTGATGTTTCTCCTTGACCTCCACTCCACCACCATCCCTTCAGAATAGGACAGTTAAAGAGGAAGACATTCTTGAGGGATGGGAAGAACAACTCTGATCCCTCTTTAGTGCTCCAATCAATCGAACTCTCTATATACTCCAGATCAGTTAATCCACTGACTATCAGTTTGTTCAGTGAAGGGATCTGATCCAAAGGAGGAAGCCGTTGGCAACTTTTGCAGTTCCTGATAGTAATGGACACCAGATTAGTGAGAGAAGGAAGCCAGCTCGGAAACCTTACACCTCTGTAACTTTGCACCACCAGTTCTTTAAGATTTGGATGAGGTTGTAGAGTTTCCAATGTCTTTTCATCGTCATGAATGCCATATTCACCACCATCGCCTTCGTCCCATATTAGTACCAACCCCTGAAGATATTTCTTCTGTATCAAATTGGCTGCATTCATTTCATGTGTAATGTTTTTCCAAGACCCAAATTTTCAATTTGCAGTCGCCCTGCGAGGTTGTTCAAACTATGCAGTTCACTGAGTCCAGCACTCTGCTTTGAGACGGATCCATCTTTGGGCAGTATGAATCTGGTTAATTTCTGAAAAGAAGTCAACTGCCCAATCCCACGAGGAGTCAAAGAATCACATCCATCAATGTCAAGATGCCTAAGATTGACCAAATTTTTAATGTCATAAGGCAATTGTTTGAGCCCATCACAGAATTGCAGCCTGACCACCTCCAAGTTCTGGAGTCTAGTGATTGAATTAGGGAGAATATAGATGCTTTCATTGTAAGAGAAATCAAGATACCTTAGGCACTTCAATTTACCAATGCCACGTGGTATTGTGTTGATCTGAAACCCATGTAGATCCAAAACCCGCAATCTTCTCAAATTAGAAAAAATTGCATTGCATTGTCCTTCATCTAATTTGCACCCTGGTTCATACGATGATAAAAGCAATGTCCGCAGATTTCTTGCTTTAAGCAAGGAAGATGGAACTTGACAAAAGGAATCTAAATCAAAGGCGAGTGATACATGTTGTGTTCTCTCATCGATGTTGCTTGACAGTGAAAGCAGTTTCATGTCTGGCCACAAGCCAAGCAAGGTCATGCATCAAATGGGGCATTTTACAAATTCTGATGTTCCCAAACTCATCGTTTACAACATCCATGAAGAAAGACCTCCATAAGAGATTTTTGAAATAACCTAGAGCAATATCTTCAAGGCATTGGCTTTTCTCTGATGTCCTGACATACCCTTGTGCAATCCAAAGAGATATCAATGTTTCTACATCGATTTCATGGCCCTTTGGGAAAAGGCTGCAATAAGAAAAACAGAGTTTTAAATATGAAGGAAGATGATCATAACTCAATTTAAGAGGCCCTAGAACACCAATTTCTTCCTGATCCAGGTTCTCTAGTAAGCATTCCCACTCGGATATTGTTTCTTCAAAATACAATATCCCTCCAATTGCTTTTATCGCTAATGGACTTCCTTTACACTTCTTTGCAATTTCCTTCCCTATCTCTTGTTTTGCATTTTGCACGGGGTTGGGGTGGCTTTGTGCTGCACAACCTTGCTTAAATGCTACTTTTCTAAGCATGTACCAGGAGTCCTCGAGAGATAGGCCCACTATCTCATATGGCAAAACTGTACCTGTCATCTTCGCAACCACTTGAGATCGCGTGGTTAATATTATTCTACTTCCTTTTGCACCACCTGCTAACAATCTCTGAAATTTAAACCATTTTTCAGAGTCGTTGTCCCAAACGTCATCTAACACAAGCAAGTATTTTTTGCCATTGATTTTCCCTTGAAGAAAGTCAATCAACGTATCGGTATCACCTATTTTAGGCCTCTCATTAGTCAGACATTCCAAGATTCTTTCAACCAATACTTCTAAACTAAAATCATCATAGACACAAACCCACATGTTTAACTCGAAAGTTGATTTCACAAATTCATCATTGTACACAAGCTGAGCTAGTGTTGTTTTGCCTATACCTGCCATGCCAGCTATAGGTATAACGGCTATATTCTGTTCGTAATCGGATGACAAGAGAAGTTTCACAATTTTGTTCTTATCATCCTCTCTGCCAACAACTACTTGAGGAGGAAACGAGAGAGTTTGTTGCTTCTTTTCCTCTGAAATCATAGTTGTAGCTTTCTTCTTCCTCTTCTTCATGGTGGGGTCGTCGTCGGAGTGGAAGGATCCCAATTCTGCTGTAACTTCGTCCAGCTTCTTCCTAATTGCTTTGATTTCACGGCGCATCTTAAAATCATTGTTAGAAGAAAACAAAAGGCACGCCTTTTGGGCCAAATAGCGGCCGGCGGTGGCAGCCATATCTTGTAACCGCCGCAAAACGCCATGTGAGAATTCATCCAGCAAGTCCTCGGCATCATACAACACGTCTCTCAGTTTCAGAAGCCAATCATTGACTTGATGACGGGGAGAATGATCTTCTGCTTCCACTGCATCAGCAAGCAACGCCTTGATTTTTGAAACCGAATACTCGAGTTTAGCAACCTCGCTTTTGAGAGCCGGTAGCAATCCGATCCCCTGGAGAGAAAGCGAAACCAATCTCTTTGAAATGCCCTCTGCAACGGGGAACAGGAAAGATTCTGCCGTTGTTCTTTTTTTGGCCTTTCCCCTGTGGAGTCAACGTTGCTTGCTTGCAAATATAAGAAGACAACACCAAACCAAGTGGGTGGTGTTCGAAATTCTTTTCCAACTTGGTGGAGAACCTTACCCTACTATTTGACTTTCTTGCAACTCACGCCTTTTTTCTTTTTTTAACATCGTAATAGTCATTGATTGACAATTAAGCGTTTAGCGAGGAGGGAGATTAGCCGTGAGAAGTCACGAGGAAGAAGGTGCTTTGCATCCTAATTTAATTCAATTAACGTGGATGTAAAGATTAGTGATAAGATTCATTCTCTTAATCCCCCCCTGTTACGCAAAGCCATGGTAGCTATCCATGTTAGACGGAGTGGTTTTTTCAATTACAAACAAACCAAATCAAGTTGAACTTTAGCATGTTTAAGTTTAGTTTGTTTAGTTAACAAGTCAAACTTAATTTCTATCAAGTCAAGTTTATTTTTAATTTTTATCAAATTAAGTCTCATATTTTTTTAATAACTCATTTAATTTTATAATATGAATAAGAATAATTAAAATTATAAAAAATATTTTTATAAATAAAATTAATTGATAAAAATCGTTAAATTTAATAAGACTAACTACTTTTAAGTTAAATATTTAAGTTATACCCATTTTTCCAAACTAAAATATTCGTTTCTAACAATACCTAAGTTTTATAACTTATTCTTCATCTTTTTGTTATATTTAATTTAAATCCAAATATTTTGTTAAGAAAAGCTTTTAAAATTCCAAGTCCATGAAAGATAACATTTCTTTGTGGATAGATTACAATTATTTATAAGCCTAACTAATAAGCCATCTCCTTTCAATGATGCCAACAAAGAAATATAGTGATTAGTTTTCCATTGAAGGTCTACAACCTGTAAGATAAGAAGAGACTACAAAATGTTAGACTATGATTGATCGATAGTACTTTAATGTGCAAGTTAATGAGAGGCTTCGGAGTTGGATGCATGAAGGAGAATATATGAAACTTACCTTACAAGGGTAAAGACTTTCAGTATTTATAGGTCTTAGAATGGTTCTTATTGGCTATGAAGGGAAAGTACAACTTAACATGGTCTTTTTAACAAGTGTCACTAGTAATTATAGTAACATAGCGACATTAAACTAAGGCTTTTACAGGTGTTAGATGAATTTATTTTGTTAAAGAAATGTTAAAGCACACCTAAGGAGGACACATATCCTTTAGTTTGGAAAATAATAAAGTAATAAAGGTTTTATTTTGGTAGATTTCTTATGTTAAGTCACCTAAAGTTAAGAAAAAATTGAAATGCCAAAACTTTGTAGAATTGGTTGTTGGCCTATTATATGTGTTATTATCAGTGGCCTCCCCTTTTAAAATTCTTACTTCACATAAAAGCTAAAACTATATGTTTATTTACTATTCATGGTAAGTTTGAAAAATTACGACGACTTATACCTCTATCTCCTATTACCATTGTTCCTTGATTCTTATGGCTCTTCATTTTTTAATAAATGTCTTTAAGTCAACACATTTTTGTTTATTAAAAGCTCTCTTATTTAAAGGTTTGATTACAAACAAAAACTATTTTCTTATAAATTCATTTTGTTTCTTCTTTTTTCTACATTTTTATGCTTTTTGACCTTTTCCTTATGATGTCTTCCTTGTGAGAATTTTCCTTCTCTATATAAATTTTTTACAAATGGAGCAAGTATGATTAAAGAGGCTTGTTCTTAAGAGAATGAACCATAAAAGAAGGAATTAACCCTATAATTCCACTAAAATGCCCTTCTATAATTTTAAAGGGTAAAGATATAAATTCTTGTGCAAATGTTAAATTTTATCTCTTGCTATATAGTGCAAAAAGGAAAATGATAGCCCACTTAGGCTTTTTAGTCATCATATTGTCATTCCATGGATCAAATTAATTTAAGGTAGATTTAATTTATTCATCCTTATCAAAATGAAAAGGCATATCATGTTCCTGACAAATATACCATTTATTATATTGCTCAATTAGAAATGAGCATATCTTTGCCTATCCTTCGAGTGTTTCAAGAATTTCTTTAGTATTTTGGTACTACACTTACTTAGATTCTTTTGAATGACTAAAAAAACCTTTTTCTTAAAAAGCAAAAAGCTTGTAAACTTAGCTTTTGAGTTAATCATAACATCATTCACTTACATAACTTCAAGCATGTTAAGGAGAATAACCTTAATTTATACATTATTCTATACTAGGTGAATGAAGGATTAAGCTAAAAGAAATAAGCAATAAGTTAAACTATTATGCAAAGTTCATATATGTCTATGACTTAGGTGATGTCTTATATCCCTTTATTTGGAATGTATAAGACAAACTTAAAAATCATCCTACATTTTCTAAATTAGATCAAACCATTGTGATTGCATTTTAAAAAGTGGACATTCACGAAACATCTTTCTCTAGGGTTACCATACTATCATCCAAAAGTCCTTTCAAATAGACATTATATCTAAGGAAGGAAATCATAACAAAGTCAGCTTTGTCTCATTTAACCAATCCTCTAACTAATACAACAGGAAATGGTGTATGCTTTATATGTTTAACAGCCTTAGGAGTAATTAATGTCAATATGGGTAACTTGTCCCATTAGTTAAAGTGTCAGGCCTACCTTTTACTAATTCACTAGTTATCTCAGGAATATAACATTTTATAAGTTAATCTTATAATTTTGCAATCTCTATAGATGGTTTCTCATGACACAAGTAAAGGCTCATTTTTTAGACTAAACCTTTTACTTATGAAAAGAAAAAGCACAAAAAAAAAAAACAAAATCCTTTAAGTTTACTAAAGACTAGAAGCTAGGTCAATAACTCATTAACAACTTGATTTGCAAGGGTTTACCTAATGCCACTACCAAGGTTAAGAATTATCAAGAAAAGTTATAAGGAAAAGTGGTTTTTTAGAAATAAAGGCTCTTCAGATTAAGAAAAGGGGGAGGTGTGGGTTGCTTGTAAGAATTTGTCCAAAATGATGGAACCATTTAAGAAATACAATACCTAACTTCTTTTGACCAACCTTTATAAATTCTTTTTGACATGTTGACAAAAGGCTTTCGATCATGTTGAAGGCTCTTAATAGTAGATGACAATTATGGTTATAAGAATAAGAATAATCTTGTTAGTCTAACAAAGCTAAATTTTTCTTTTCCTTTTTATTTTTGTTATTATTGTTTGATTTTTGTCTTTTGGTTTTGCACATTATATTTATTATGTTCATTATCATTTATTTATTACTACATTTTAAACATCCTATCTCCCTTTTATTCCCTATTTTATTATGTTGCTCCTTTTTTCAAATCATTATGCCTCTTTGATTATCATTGTCAAATGTTAAAGGCATTATGTTCCTTCATTCCTCATAACCACCAATGCTTAGACTTTTATCCTTTTAGATATATGATATGTGTTCATCTTTCTTTCATTGTTTCCCTTTCTAATGGCAATTGTCACCTGTTGTTAAGGTATTGGTTAAAGTGTTTTATAAAAAAAAAAAAAAAAGCTTTATGGTTGCTTTACTCTTTCCATTTTATTTCTCTTTTGAAACTTCTTATTTATTATCTTTGGATTTCAAAGTTACTTCTTTCAAGTTTTTCACCAAATGTTATATAAGTATAGTACCTCTACATCATAAGGTCCTTCAATTAATTGTCTTTTGATATAATAAGACTAATTTTAGATACTTGTCTATTTCTACAATAAGGGATTATCTCTTCATGCAAAATCAAAGACCATAAATGATTATATGGGTTGTAATTTGCCTTAGTGACTTAATAATAGTGGTTTAATAGGAACTCAATAAAAAGCTTGTTTTAGTTTCTTGCAAGCACTAAATTAATAATGCCTTGTCTATTCAAAAGGAATTGTTGTCCTTCTTATTGTTTCATCACCATTTATGTGGAATAACCTTATGGGAATTACACCCTGCCAATTAATCCCAAATTTTTAACATCTATTAAATAGTTTATTACCTTTAGAAAAATGTTATGTTATAGTTTCTAGAATCATATTCAAAAGCCTTTGTAATATTATCAAGGTTACACAAAATAAGGACAATGGCTTTTCTATTTAAATAAAAATGGTAGGATCAACTATTACAAGTTAAAAGATATAACACTTAAACTTGACAATTAAAGAGATTTTTTTTTTTTCATTCAACGTCATAAGCAACTTGATTAATTCCTTAAAGGTTGGAATTTACATGTAAGTAAAAGATACATTACTCATTTAACCTCTTTTAAGAAGTAGTATATGGAGTTGTTACTAGGTTTACAACACTTCTTTAAGGTTATCTTAAATGGGAAGTGAAAGAACCTTAACAACCATTTATACCTCAAAAATCAAATTAAGAATGGACTCATTTATGGTAAAAATGTCAAGCCATGACAGTTATAATAATATGAGCTTTTTTATCATTCTAGCTTGATAGCTATAAGTTCATAAGTCAACTCTAAATGCTTCATAAAAACATGAAAATTCTTTATGGTATATTTTAATTATCTATCCTTAATTAAGTATTATTAACCAATGAGGATTTTACTCTTGTAGATATGCTATTTTAATTGAATTCAAGGTTTAGGCATAAAAATTATCAAACCCTTAGCTAAATAATTAACTTTATTAGGCTTATCTTTTAAGCAAATTTGGAGTCAATAATACACCCTTTAAGGTATCAAACCATTAGTGGCTTCTAAGCATTCTTCCCAAAGTAAGGAATTAGCCTTATAAGTAAAGTAGTAAATAAGATATTTAGGTTTATTTGCAAATATCATCAAGTTTTATATTGAATTTCCAAATTAAGGGTAAGGTGCCATTTTAGGGCTCTCAAATAAGGTCATTAAAAATTAAGTTGGCTAGGTTTTTATGGGTGACAAATCATTTAAAGACAATAGTGGGTCAAACCCACCCTTTTTTACATTTATTTAATTACTAATAAAGGGCAATAAAGTTTGTGTGTTTGACCTTAAAAGAGAACCTTTAAGCTAATAAATGAGACAAATCATCTTAAAAATCTAAAGTCCTCTAAAACTCTATAAGTTTAAGTCACTCCTTATATAATAATACTTAATTTTAAAAAGGTTCTACATAAATTGAAAGATATAAAAAAGGTTTTTGACCATATTAAATGCATTATATAGGAAATGAGATGAAACTTGAAAGATATACATGAAATTAGGTAAGAAGCTCATAAATTTGTTATTGTTGAGATTCAAGGTTTTCTCATAAATTAGCTACGAATGTTAAGGGTAAGGAGTTTGAAAAAGATTAAAGAATGAAAAAATTCATTAACAATAGCTAAAGTTCAATATAACAAAAAAAGAATCAAATGCAAAAACCAAGCTAACCCTTTTAAAAGTCGAGTTAGCAAGTGTTTAAAATACAAGCAGAAGGTTCAACAATAGTTAGGCCGTGAAAAATTTATCCTACTTAAATGAGGCCTACAAGTGAGTTACTATTTATGGCTACCACTAATATTATCGGTGATACAAGGATTTGATGAAAATTTTTCTTGCTATCTAAGATAATAAATTAATTATTCCTTACCTTAATTTTATTTGGATTAAACAAGGATTCTTCTCCCTTTATGGCCAAAGTAGTGTAAAATAACTTATCAATCCAACTCCCCTTAAAATTATCAAGGCAGATGATGCTTCAACTATATGACTCACAAGTCATGTCCAAAGATTTCTCTTTTCTTTCATTTTTTTTAATGTATTACATTGTACTTGTCTTTTGATCTATAATTTACACTCATTATAAATTAAATATTATAGTTATTACTATAAAAGCAAACAAATTTATCATTCAACTTTTCTCATTATAACTATTTCTTGATGTATCTTATTAACTATCTAACTATTAACTATTAAGTCCTCGTAAATATAAGAATTAATGTCATACTTTTGGATGCCTATTGGGATGCATATTTAATAATTCATTTTACTTGTTTATTTCTATAAACAATAGGTTTTGGGAAACATATTCCTTAATTTTGAAATTTTCTCCCTAATTTTTTTATTTATATTCTCTATAAAATTTTTACAAAATAATTCAATTATTTCTTATAACCATAATCATTCCTTTCTTTTGCTCTTTACTCATCAAACTTATGGATAGTTGCGGTACAAGAAACACTTATTCATAATAATAAGAAATTTGGATATAAAGTAAAATTATTTACCTCATAATCATATTAATTTGATACAAGGCCACGACCTCATTTGATAAAGTAATACAATGAAAGGAAAAGAGCCACGACCTCATTTCCCGCAACTTTTTCAGGCCATACGAGGCTTAACAGCAATGCAAGGGTTATCGTGTCAAGGAACAAAGAGGAACTAAAGCTAAATAGATGGTTTCACCAAAAGGCAGATGTGGTTCAAGTGGACTGAGCTGTGTTCAAACGTAAGCCATTCCACCCAGGCATCAAGAGCATCACTCCACGCAAGTAGCCAGTAGAATAATAGGAACAGCCTGTTTGATATTTTGGGATCCTCGTCCCCATAAAGCGAAATTGATCTTCTGGGAAATTACTAGTCAGAGCTTCTGATGGGAACTTTGCAGGCACGATCACTTGTTATTACGAGATATATAATGAAGGTGCAGACAAAGGGGTCCAAGTAGGAAGTATTAAGTATTTTCTATTGGTGAAGATGTCTGAATATATGAAAAAATGAATCCAGGAGCGAAAATGGCATGTTAAATCTCATTTCAATAAAGTAGCTATATATTTCAATAAGCATATAATTTCTTAAATTGTTTCCACGAAGCCAAAGTACCATCATGCCATCACTCCCAGGATCAGGATGAATAGAGAGGACAATGCAGCCGTGCCATTAGTCTAGCAATAAGCCGAACAAAAGTTAGTCAGCATGTTGGAATTGAAATGAACAGTCTTGAAAAAAATGAACCTAATTACTTTGGAATAATAAATTTGGAAAGAATCAACTCACATTTCCCAAACAAGCTGAAGTTTCAGAAATTTTCTAGGTACTATCTCCTTATCTTCAATGTTTGATAGAAGCTTCAGAATTCAAGAGACCCAATTGCTCAGTTAACATGTCCAAGCTTTGGGGCTTATCCAAGGGAGGCCTGCAATCCACTGACGTACTTTCCAAGTTCTGAGACTTCTCCATTTCTTCTATTAAAAGTTCAAAATTCTGAGTTCCATCTAACTGGGTTCCAGACATTGTTGTTCCTAATTCCATCTCCTCATCAGTGGGCCCATCACAATCTTGTTTCTCATCCTCATCATTTTCAGAGAAAGGATTGGCTGATAGGAGCTGTTCCCATTCTGAATCATTTGGTAACTCGGCTAGAACAAATGGGGCACTTTTGTCAAAAGAACACCAATTTTCCTCCATAAGTGCTTTAATGAAATCAGGACTAACAACAAAATCTTTCATACCATCAGAACAAGGGCCAGATTCTTGCAGATTTTCAGAAACAATTGGTGGCACATGTACAGGCTCAGGAACTTCGTCGATTGGTGGTTGGTACCTTATTATCATCCCATCAGAAGTTACTGACTCACCATCATCTGCACCTTCTTCTACAACTCTTCCTCGTTCAGCCATCCACCAATTGTTCTCTTTCGAATGAAGAAGCTGAACCAGAACCCCCGGGCTTTGCATGACCATCACTAAAAATGACAGCATCTGCTGCTGATGTTTCCATTCCTTGAAGTCGATCTCTCAGAAGGAGCAACTTATTGTGTGAAATTTCCTGGTGCTGCCTAAGTTTAACTAGCTCCTGTGCAAGTGCATTTTTATCACTCTTTAAATTCTCAACTTCCTTCAACAGCCCCACACTTTCAACATGTTCACAAGGTTCAACAGAGTTGTCCTGCTGCTGCAGTGACTTCTGATTATCTCCAGGCAAATGTTTCCTACGACAGATATTCTTCAACAAATGTCTTTGACCTCTGATGAAATTCTCATTTGCAAATACCCAATGATCTGAATCAATTTTCCTGAATCCCTGAAACACAATCAGGTACTTGTCAAAATGAAGGATGCTTGAATTACATAATTAGACCATACATGCCCTCCTAATATGGAATTCACGGTTCTAATATATGTTCATCCACAATATTTAAAAAGAACAAAGGGGAGGCACGAAAGCAAGAAAGAGACTCCAGAATTGGGCTACCCTCCAACGTTTCTATTGCACAGACTTGTTTTGTTACAAGTAAACAACAAATCCCAGAGGTATGCGTGAACAACACCCTCAATAAATCAACTTTCTTACACACATTGCGCACACATAATTTTCTAGAAGAGGACATCTCTGACATTAACTTTGTGAGGCCATCCAATATTGATACAAGGTCATGAAATAAAATAAGAGCACAATTGAAACAGCACAGCTTTTTCGTTTGTGTTTAAAAAATTAGACTAGGAAGTAAAGACTAGAGGGATGTTTGGTATCATTTCCATTTCTCTTCAAAAGTTTACGGGTGCTGGGACCATGATATTGCTCAAATACAAATTCTAGACATGTACAAAGCTAAAAGACCAGATAATGGTTACAAAACATATTTCACAGACAATTTGATATGGCCATAGCCATAGACCTTGGCAAGATGTGACAGGAAGCACTTTGCATTGCTTAACAGCATGATATGCAGCTTGTGTATTGTAATTCAAATCACTGTCATTAGACAATTCTGAAGAATATTATCTTGAAAAGGCCATCTGCATAGAATCATGTGGTTGCCAAGCCTTATCTTTTCCTTTTTAACTTTTTAACGTTTCCACCTATCTACCTCAGCTAAATTTTGAACCATCAAACCCCCAGTCCTCCTCCCTCCACCCCAAAACATCTTGTGCCTCTGCCATCGAAGCCTGCCCATGCGGTTCTCCAACTTCTTCCAAACAGGTATCATTAAAAATTCACAACATAAGGAAAAAATAATTAGCACAATAAGCCAGCAGTAGGAATTTGGCATGCAAGCATCCAAGATTGAACTGTAAAAATAAAAATCACGAAGGTCTAATTATATAACTTTGCAGCCTTTAAAAAGATTTTCTTCCCTTTTGTACAGGTAAAGGAACAGGGAGCATGAAAGTTGTTTCTGCTTTAACAATCTAAAGGGGACTACTGCAGTAACACATCCTTCAACATTAAAGCAAAGCTGCCTATTGAAGCTTTACAAACTTAGGGGTGATCCAAACTAGTTAGCTGATGACAAGCAAAGACAATACATTTCTCCTCTACAGTGGTCAAAACAGCATGCAGTATTTGATGCAATGCAATCCAATGCATTTGCAACTCCGTATTCTACAATACTTAAATTACTAAACAATATCTAACAGCATTCTACAGCTCTTCAATTACCAGAAAATATCTAATAGCACGGGTACAAAGCAATGCTTAAATTCTTGAGGTTGGTCAATAATCCATAAGTATAGCATGCCCAGGTATCAATAATAAATGCCTTCTATTAAAATCCAAAAGTTAACAGTTAATTTTTTTTAAAAAAAAAAAAGTAGAAAAACACCAACTAAACCAGGAATAATTCAGACTTCAGAATCAGATTTTGCTTCTCCCAGATACCATCTCTCTTGGCAAAGTTCCAGATTTCTGGGGACCGTTCATGTAGAAAATTTTTTCCACTGGAATCAACTATTTTATTTACTCTAGACCCAAAAGTCAACCATCATCATTGTATAGCTTGCACAATCAACACAGTTTTGCAAGCAAAACTACTAATTCAATCCACAATCAAAGCAAACTTGAAGAGAAGAAAACAACTTCAAATCAAAGCCACATCCTCCCATTCCCCAAACCCCACCCCACCCTACCCCAAACCCAGAAACTAAAAGAAAAAACAAACACATCATAACCCCGCAAAATAATTGAAAAAAAAAAATCCATTAATGCAAACAAAGAAAATTTCAAAGAAAAGAAGGAAACTCACATAGATGTTGAGTTGCCTGATAAAGCTAGAGAAATTGTTATGTTTGAAGTGCTTGGGCAACAACTGAACGGAGAATTCAGTCATCTCCCTAATAACAAAACTGTCATTGCTTTGGCTCCAACATATGATCGAGTCTGTGGACTCATCATCTACCATCTCATAGCATTTCTTCAGAAAAGAGCGATTGACTGAGACCCATTATCGCTGGATTTCACCATATTTCAACGAACAATCCAAAACCCACAGATGGTTAGAGATGATGAACCAGAAACGAAGCCAAAGATTTTAACTTTGGATGCGAACCAGGGGTTTATTGTACGTTCATTTTACAAAGACTCGGAAACCGTGTCTGAAGAGGCGAATGACAAGGGCGACCCCAGGGGATTTCTGTAGATCGTACGGATGGAATTGGGTTTTTGGACCCTTTTGTTTGTACAAGAGAAGAAATGTTCTGCCATTGGTTATGTGTGTGGGCTTTGGCCCAAACTTGGCACGGCTGTTCCTAAGAGTTGGAAATAATTAATAACTATTAATAAGTTTTAGTTAATTTTTTATTAAAATTAATTATTAATAATAATTATTATTATTATTGATTATTTTAAACTTAACTCAAACTCGGACGAGTCCAAACTGTAGCCTTCTTTTGATTAGAAAAAAGGCACAATGAGTCACATTCTGGCGAATTTATTTTGAGATTCAGTCACTTAAAATTTAAATTTGTTAATTATGATGCGTTTTAGATATGTTAGGTTTTGAATTATTTAAATTTTAAAATATTTTAATTTGAAATAATTCATATTATTAACAAGTGACTTTTTTATTGTTAATATGAATAAAATTAAATCAAAATTTAAAAGAATTAAGTCAAATCATTTGAATCAAATGAACTTTTGATATCTCTACTCATGATGATATTAAATATATCATTTCTAATTAATAATATCTATACATAATTTTTATAAGTGAAACATTCATATTTACACTCCTAATTGTAAAAAAAAAAAATTTGATATCTAGTATGTTAATAATTTTGTTTTTTAAGATGGGATGTAATTATATTTAAATATATTTACATCCAATATATTACATTTTGTCATTTTATAAAATTTAACACCCTTTATTTAAAAATATAATAAAAAATACATTGACATTTATTTTTTATAATACTTAAGTATTCTCCTTGAAATATCGATTAAAATTTTATAAGCAATTGAAAAAATGTTATTATAAATGTTCATAAAGAGACTAAAAGGCAAATTTGATTCTTAGAAGAGGTTTTATAATAAATTCTCAATCGTTTCTTTTTCTATAATAAATTCGTTTTTACAATTAACTGTTATGTTGTTATTAATAGAAAATGAGATTGTCGTAATATGTTTCTGCTCCTCCAAGGGATCAGAGAGAGAGAGAGAGAGAGAGAGAGAGAGAGAGAGAGAGAGAGAGAGAGAGTAAATTAAAACGTGTTAAATGTAATGTTTTTATATCTAATATTCGACTGATCTATTCTTAGAAATTAAAGTTTTAAACGTTGGACGCAGCAATTTCATATTATAATTTGATAATACGTATCTAATTTTCATATTCAATTATTGCATCTATGTAATTATTTTATTAATTAAATAATTTGTTCCAAAGGTACTCGATTTTCAGTGTTAATGAAAAATTCAAAACGAAGTATAGTGAAGGAAGGAAGGAAGAATAAATAGTGACAGGAACAGAGGTTTTGCTGAACCAACGATCAGTTCAATTTGGTTCTTGTTTCTTATGTTGGAGTTGGCACAGAGAACAAAAAAACAAGAAGAAAAAACAGTGGGGGACCTCGGGTAATGCATGCATAAATGCCAAGCTACGAGCTTCATGTTTCCTTGCCTCAAAAGGGTCCGAGCAATTGGAGCATGTCAGGGACCAGGCAGAGAGATAGCAGCCGGTCATGGCGTTACCACCCAAACTGATGCTCTAAAGAACGGCTCTTTCTCTTTCTCCCTGGTCTCCACCTTGAGAGGCTGATGATCAAATGATGAATATGAGTTTGGTAGGCGACACGATAGAAGCCACGGTGAAGGAGTAGGACAACTTGTGAGCATCATCTATCTTCTTTCCTTGGTTGTGGTTGACTTGTGTGTAACGACTCAAGCCTGCGAGCAGAACCACACAAAACACACACACTGGAAATTCTCACAGCGTAAAAGGGATCAATTGGTGCCGCGTGTATCTCACTGTCCAGCTCAGAAATTATCAATTGGGTGTTCTTGTTTGTTTTCATTTTTCTGGAGTGAGATGGGTATCCCAGTTGATGAAGGGTGGTTCCCATTATGTCTTGGGAAAATTATGAAACCCAGGAGGACAATGGATATTGTTGTAGAGCACAAAAATCAACTTCACTGAGTCAGAAGCAATTCCTGTTTTTTTTTTTTTTTTTTTACTTAATACGACTGAAAAACGATGTACCACCAGCAGCCTCATTAAGGATTAATAGGAGTTTGTCACTTTTACGTTGACAGCCAACTTACTGTAATGAAGGACTTTGCATTCATGGATGGATGCTGACCAGCAAAGGTGCCAACGAGATGCTCCTGAAGTTGGTGGATATCTCGGAGGCATCATTGCTTATGATGACACACACCGCAGCAAAAGAAAAGAAGATGAAAGCTGCTTTTCCATTGGCGATGGCCTTACATCATGTAGGCGACTTTATAGAACAAATTTTAGGTATTATTATTCTTTAGGAATTTGTTAAATAACATTTATATTGGGGTTAATAGACTTCAAAATCACAAATTTTACTCATTTTCAAATGTCTAAGCTGATCTTTAAAACATAACCACTTCATAATTAAAACATAATTAGTGGTTAGGTAGAAAGTAAATACATAATTAAATAAAAAAAAAAAGCACCTCTCCTTCTTCTCAGCTTACCTAACCACATTATTAAATTGGGACAAATTCTAGTTATTTACGTCATAGGTAGATTGAGAGAGAAAAAGAAAGAATATAGGATCTTGTCACGGGCGTACAAATTCTTTTCTCGACTGTACAGTACTTAATTTTCACTATACCCTTCGTAGAAGTTAAATCAGCCTTCTCACTTGAATAGTAAAAAAAAAGTAGAATATTAATAAAAAAATTTTAAAATAACATGGAATAAGGTGGAATGTTCTGGGGTCCTAATAAGCCTTTAGGTTCCCCTAGAACATTCCAGGGCGTTTCACACTGTCACGGACGTACGAATTCCGCTCACGACCGTGCGACACTTAACTTTTACTATACCCTTCGTAAAAGCTAAGTCAGCATTTCATCTTGAACAATGAAGAAAAAGTAGAGTACTATAGAAAACACAAAAAAGAATAACGAGAGAAAGGAAACACTATATTAAACTTGAGAGAGAATATAAGTAAATTGGATGCCTCCTACCCTTGGGACTAATCCCTTTATATACAACTCTACCTCCTAAATGGATGGATAGAATTCGTTTAATCTAATAGCTACAATCAAAAATCTAGAGAATTTTACAAGAATGTACACAAGTTTACCTAATCAAGAGAATTCTAGAATAATATGAAATAAAGTGAAATATTCTAAGGTCCTAGTAAGCTTCTAGGCTCCCTTAGAACATTCCAGGGCGTTTCAATCTGCACTCCAAAAAAAATTTGTAAATATGCAATTGTTTATTTTTCTACGGCACAAATTAATAGAATTTATTAATATCTAATATCAATGTCTTAGATTTATGACAAAAAATATTTACGATCCATAATTCATTAATTTTTTAAAGGTGATATTATCTTGTAAAAAAACATAAATTTTCAATTTATTTGTATATTAACCTTCCACGTTGCAATATTTCGTTTTCCATCATTTCACAAAGGATAAAAGCTGATTGCCATGATGGCTCAAATAACTTGCCTCATGGTTAAAAGAGTTTTGGAATAACTTAGGAAGAAAGTAATTGATTTGGTTGGTGTTGTAAGAAATTAATTAGGAAATTTGATCAAAAAAGTACAACCGAATTGCCCTCTATCATCTTAAAAGTGCTAGAAAATTTTGGGTTAATAAGAATAAAAAAAAAGAACCATATATGTGATTTAATTTTGATAATTAACTTAACAAGAGAGAAAAAAAAAAAAAAGAGTCAATCTTTTGAAGTTTTAACTTCAATATTAAAAAACCTACATTAATGTAAAACTCATTGGTTTTGTTTCATTCTTGAATTTGATATTGAATCGTTAAATGCAAAAATTTCATTTTACTAATCTCCTCACAAATTTGACCTAATTCAAATGATTCTTATTAACTAACTTATTGTACTTAAAAGATAAAGCTCGTTGCACTATCTATAACAGATGGAAATGTTGTAATATTAATTAAAAACAATGCTAAAGAGAAAATTTTAGAAATTAAAATTTTAATTTTTTATTTTAAAAGACGTAAATTTTATAAAAATAATAAATACTTTTATTCTCATTAAGATATCAACGTTATGTTTTTTTTTCTTTTTTCATGTTTATTAATAAATTATTTATTAAAATTTTAAGAGAAACATTCTCTATTATTCACATGAGATGGAGTTGTTTTTATAATTAAAAATTTTGAATTTTGTTTCCAAAGGTATAGTATAAATTTAGTCTTTACTTGTAATTTTTTAAAATTATATTTATTATATTTTTAAATTTTAAAAATAAACTCTTTATATTTAAACTATCAATAAATTTACCCCTTTTTACTTAATTTATGATTAAATTGTCACATGGCATGTCATTATTAGTAATTAAATATTATGTTATTATTTTTTATATAATATGATTTTTAAAAAATGAAAATGAAGAAAAACTAAAAACTAAAAATAAAAAATTTATAAATTAAAAATTCAAAAATATGAAAAATCAAAGAATGAAACTTTTTAAAATAAAATTCTAAAAACAAATCCAAAAGCTTAAAAAAATCAAAAAATAAAATATCCAAAATTCTCTCTCTCTCTCTCGTCACTTTCTCTTGCTCTCTCTCTCATACATTTTTTTTCTCTTTATCACTGCCTTATCTTCATTTAACTTGAAATCTATAAATGAGATATTCTTAAATTCTTTATCCATCAATCCACCTCCACAACATAAGAAGGTGAAAAAAAAAAAAATAGAGAGAGAGAGAGAAATTCTCAAATTGTTTCCAAGTTTTTTCACAAATTTTCAAAATTTTTAATTTTTTATTATATGTATATTTTATGTTGTTTATGAAATTTATGGGTTTATTAATTTTTGGATTTTTGTTTTGAATTTCCATAGATGTTTTAAGATATTCAAATTTGTTTTTTATTTTTTATTTTTTTTTCAAAATTTTCAGGAAATTGTATACTTTTTTTCAAAAAAATTAATTTTTTTAAAATTATCACAGCATCAGAAAATAATGAGTAGCATCCGAGAGTAAGACAAATTTTTCTTAAATCTAAATTCTTAGCTATTTGTGTAGTGTTCTATTTATATTGTACAATTTTATTAAAACATAAAACAAAAAAAAAAAAAAGTACAGTCAGTAAAGCAATCAAAGAATGTAAACAAAAGGTGTCCCCAATGCTACGAAACACATAACTGTGATTGCCCCATCTGTTGGATTCAGCCATCATCCCCATCCGTCGATTCGGCCTCTTCATCGTGAATGCTTCCTTAATCTGAGGTTCAAAATGACCCTCCAGTAAGCCCCACCAGCTCTTTCCATGTACTGCAGCTACAGACTTTCCTTACATTCACAATGGTGAACCGTGCACATGCATTGCCCGCCGCCGGCTTTGTCATGTCGTTTTCTTAGTTATCCCTTGTCGTTTTGTAACAAAAAACGACCTGTCGGTTTTTATTTTGTCACCACCTGCGTCCGAACCATAAACGAGTGGACAAGTCAGCTAGAAATTCAGCAGTTCCACTTCATAAAAGTTTGCTTATAATTTTGGAATAATAAAATATTTTTTATCAACTGAATTCCATGTGTAATTATAATAAAAATAATCTTAATTATTTTTACTAATAATTTAAAATTAAATTAATCGTAATAAAAAGGTTAATCTCTTTGTAATAAAATTTAAATTTAATAAATTGAATTTAAATATGTCAAGACTCCACTCAAATCATATAAGACTTAGTTGTGCCCATTAAATTATCCACTTTAATCATTTTATTTCATTCAACTTAATTATTTAATCTAATTAGTTAATTTAGAGCTATTAAAGAGTAGGTCCCCACCACAGTAACGCGGTGGAGGAATCAGTGTGACCAACTATTTTTAATTCCATAGCTTATCCCCTATTTTGACCAAGTATTTCGTTCATTTAAAATTGTTAATAAATTAATTATTTATTTTTTTATTAAATATTTTAATTTCTATAACAAATATTCACCTTATGAAAATTCAAATTAGAAATTAATGATATAATTTTGTTATTATTCTCTTAGATTTTTAATTATCTAACCAATTAATTTTTATACTAAGCCTATTCTTCATTTCTTTTTTTAACAATCCTAATTTATTTTTAGCTGGTTAACTTAACCCAAACCCGCTAATTAATCAAATCTCTACACAAACCAGCTCGGAAACGGTTGGTTAAGAAGTAAATATCCGATATCTCGGACCGCCGAGAGGTGTCCCGCGTGCCACGATCGAGCTTATCAGCCACTGAAAGCCAATAGGAATATGCCACGTGTCATTCGACGCGGACCAGAGATTTTTTGATTTTTTTTTTTTTCAGACGGAGAGCCCTTCCCTCGTGGTGGGGTAAGCGTCGGGGTTTCTGTCGTGGGACCCACATGGCATGTTCGGTCGTGGCGGAGTCATCAATCTCCACTCTAGATCGGAGATCGGATGTAAAGATGGTTTTTCCGCCGTTCGCTTCCGCACATTAGAAGGTGGATATGATAAGTGATAATTACAATACATTCTTTCTCAGTTCAAGTTCAACAGAGAGTCAAGAGCTTTATTACATATATGATAAGGTGGATATTTAGATAAATCAATAAAAGTTTGCATCTTTCCTTGCAAAAATTTATATTCAGCTGTTATATAATATAATTTTTACCATCAACATGACATATTAACAATAATTCAACGTATTTTTCTTTTTTTAAGTAATATAATTTTAAATTTTTATAATAATTTTTTTAAAAAAATAAGTGATAATATGTGATATATATATATATATATTTAAAATTAATGTATTGTAATTATATGTGAAAAAAAAAAATTCTATTTGGAGGCTCAGATGAAAATAAATCACCCCTACCTTAAAGTAAAAACAAACACTTAAATTTCTTTTTTCTTCTTCTTTTATTGTTGTGGGGCATGAGTGTCAAAGTTGGTTCACCGCCTTAAGGTGATGGGGTTTCATTTTGCAAGAGCCTGGTTTCTTAATTTGGAATTTTCTCTCCCTTTCTTTCTTGCTTTCTTTCTTTCATTTCAAAATGGAGTGGTCATTGTTTAAGTTGATTTCTGGTTGATAGCTTTCTTGCTTTTCCTTCCATTGACAAATTGTTGTTGTAAGTGTTGTAACAATTTTTAGTGGGATATCTGGTCTTTGCAGCATTGTATTTTTCCTTAGCTCTACAGTCTTGAATCTAGTTCGTTCTCTCTCCTCTTTTATATCGCCATAGCAAGAAGCTGATTCCAGTTTCTTGTCTGATTTTACTTATCCAAGTTTATCTGTCTTCCCATTTCTATATCCTAAACTTAATTAGTTTTTTCAACCTCAACCCATCACTTGAAATTTATTCTACTTATTCTCTCACTTGTCCAGGCATATCTCTCTTCCCTGAAAAAAAAAAAAAAAGAAAAGAAAAAGATTACATCTTGATTTGCATTTCACACTTTTTGCAATTTTTTTTCTTAGTTTTCAACCGCTTACCTGATTATCTGCGTAAAAAGAAGAATTGGGAATCTTTTATTTTTGCAAAATTGTTGTTAATGTTAGATGAGAACTTTCTTGGCCAAATTGGAGCAAAGGAGTTCTGTTTAGCTAGTTTTGGTTGGAAAGGGCCAACAAAGGATGGTATCAAAGTCATATTCTAACCTTTTGGAGCTTGTCACCGGCGAGTCTCCGTCGTTTGGTCGCATGAGCCGGCGAATTCCACGGATTATGACGGTTGCCGGCATAATATCCGATCTAGATGATGACCCATCAGAGAGTGTGTGCTCTGACCCATCATCTTCTTCTGGTCAGGGTGACCGAATTATAATTGTAGCGAATCAGCTGCCAATAAGGGCACAGAGGAAATCAGATGGTGGCAGCAAGTCTTGGAATTTCGCTTGGGACGAGAATTCACTTCTCCTTCAGTTGAAAGATGGATTAGGAGACAATGAGATTGAGGTTATCTATGTTGGTTGCTTGAGGGAAGAAGTTAGACCAAGTGAACAAGATGAGGTCTCACAAATTCTCTTAGAGACCTTCAAATGTGTACCAACATTTCTTCCGCCAGATCTTTTTGGCAGGTACTACCACGGGTTTTGTAAGCAGCAGTTGTGGCCTTTATTTCATTACATGTTGCCTCTCTCTCCGGATCTCGGTGGTAGGTTCAATCGTTCGTTGTGGCAAGCATATGTTTCTGTGAACAAGATATTTGCTGATAGGATCATGGAAGTGATTAACCCGGAAGATGATTTTGTGTGGGTACATGACTATCACCTGATGGTGCTGCCAACCTTTTTGCGGAAGAGGTTTAATAGGGTGAAACTTGGGTTTTTCCTCCATGGTCCATTCCCTTCCTCGGAGATTTATAAGACATTGCCTGTCAGAGATGAGCTTCTGCGAGCACTGTTAAATTCGGATTTGATTGGGTTCCATACTTTTGACTATGCAAGACATTTCTTATCTTGTTGCAGTAGAATGCTTGGCCTTACCTATGAATCCAAGAGAGGATACATAGGCCTTGATTACTATGGTAGGACGGTAAGCATCAAAATTCTTCCTGTTGGTATACATATGGGTCAGCTTCAGTCAGTGCTGAGCATGCCAGAGACCGAAGCAAAGGTAGCAGAGCTTCTTAAGCAGTACTGTGATCAAGGTAGGATCATTTTACTAGGTGTGGATGACATGGACATTTTCAAGGGTATAAGTTTGAAGTTGCTGGCAATGGAACAGTTACTTTTGCAGCAACCCCAGTGGCAAGGGAAGGTGGTGTTAGTGCAGATTGCAAACCCAGCAAGGGGTAAAGGAAAAGATGTCAAAGAAGTTCAGGATGAGACATACTCAACTGTGAAGCGAATCAATGAAACATTTGGGAAGTCTGGATATGACCCGATTGTTCTGATTGATGCGCAGCTGAAATTTTATGAGAAGGTTGCATATTATGTTGTTGCAGAATGTTGCTTGGTCACTGCTGTGAGGGATGGAATGAATCTCATTCCATACGAGTACATAATTAGTCGTCAAGGGAATGAGCAATTAGACAGGGTGCTGGGACTGGATTTGACTACTCCAAAGAAGAGCATGCTGGTTATCTCTGAATTCATTGGCTGTTCGCCTTCTTTGAGTGGAGCCACTAGAGTAAACCCGTGGGACATTGATGCAGTGGCTGATGCCATGGACTCTGCACTGGATATGGCTGAGCCAGAAAAACAACTTCGACATGAGAAGCATTATAGATATGTTAGCACGCATGATGTTGGATATTGGGCACGTAGCTTTCTCCAGGATTTGGAGAGGACATGCCGTGACCATGCAAGAAGGAGGTGCTGGGGTATTGGTTTTGGTTTAAGATTCAGAGTTGTAGCACTTGATCCAAATTTCAGAAAGTTGTCAATGGAGCACATTGTCTCAGCTTACAAGAGGACAACAACCAGGGCAATTCTTCTTGACTATGATGGTACTCTAATGCCCCAAGCTTCCATTGATAAAGGCCCGTCTCCAAAAACTATTGACATCTTAAGGAGCTTGTGCAGAGGCGATAACAACATGGTTTTCCTTGTGAGTGCTAGAAGCCGCAAGACACTTGGTGAATGGTTTTCTCCATGTGAGAAGCTAGGGTTAGCGGCAGAGCATGGTTATTTTCTAAGGTGAAATACTTAATCTTGAAACTGATTACTACTCATATATAGTGATGCATGCCTGCTATGGCTAACTGGGCATTGTTCAAAATACTATCTTAGGCTAACGCGAGATGCGGAATGGGAGACATGTGTGCCTGCAGCAGACACAAGTTGGAAGCAGATTGTGGAGCCAGTGATGCAGCTTTACACTGAAACAACAGATGGATCCACTATTGAGGATAAGGAAACTGCTTTAGTATGGTGTTATGAGGATGCAGATCCAGATTTTGGTTCATGTCAGGCTAAAGAACTTCTTGATCATCTTGAAAGTGTCCTAGCTAATGAACCTGTTACAGTCAAGAGTGGGCAGAATAGTGTGGAAGTCAAACCTCAGGTTTGCATTATATATTTCTATTTGTTGTCACAAAATCAGTTTCTTTTATTTTTCTTTACTCATGTCAGCACTTATTCCAATGATTATAATGTCACGAGACCTATGTTTAGAGAAATGTTTTTTTAAGAGCACTGCCAGATGTTTTGTATTGCATTAGTTCAATCCTTTGCTAGTTTTAATGATGTAACAATGAGAAAAAAGCCCAGAACAAATGCTCCACCAACAAATTGCTGCTACTTTGAAGATTGATACACCTTGCATTTAGTGTTCAAGACAGGAGTATCGACCCATTCTGATGTGCAAGAGTCTGTCGTAATCTCTTTTTGTAGATGTCCATTTTGTCAGATGAAAATATTAGCAGGCACACACCTGAGTGGAAGAAAACATCGAACAATTGCCATGAGGTTTGGCTTTTATATTGCACCAATATGAGGCTATAAAAGTCTGAAATCAAGTCAGCCTTCATTGTTCCATTTATACACATCAGGCATACGGTAATTTGGTAGCTCTCTTATGTATAGATTTAGAAAGAGCTAATAGAATATGACAGTTGACCATAGCCGAGAGAAATTGAGGCAGCATGATTTGATAATTTTGGTGAAAATTTCTGTCATCATTTTGAATGTACCCCATGATTGAAAGATCAGCTAATATGGCAAATATAAACAACGATAGTGTTGCTTTTATCTTGTGCAAATGAGAGCTGATGAACTTGTCTATGCACAGGGCGTAAGCAAGGGACTTGTAGCCAAACGACTGCTTTCCACCATGCAAGAGAAGGGAATGTCACCAGATTTCGTTCTGTGTATTGGAGATGACCGATCTGACGAGGATATGTTTGAGGTTATTACAAGTTCCATGGCAGGCCCATCAATAGCTCCAAGGGCAGAAGTTTTTGCATGTACAATCTATCAAAAACCCAGTAAGGCAAAGTATTATCTGGATGATACAGCAGAAATCGTTAGGTTGATGCAGGGATTGGCTTCCGTTTCCGAGCAAACAATGTAGGTCTAGTAGGGGTGCACGGTGCTTGTTGTTCTCTTAAAGCATGTAGGTTCACATGTTGAGCGGTGTTGTCCGCTTGGTTTTCTGCCTTGTAATGCTTTTCTTTTATGCATGAATTACGATTTTGCTACGTTGGAGAAGCTGTAGAGACGGATAATTCTGGTGTGTTTGATCTCTTTCCAGCAAAGTTGTACACATATTTGTGCCATGAATCCAAGGTAGTCGAAGTTGACTTCGAGTTCATCACAAATTTAGCATGTGGATGGCTGAGGATTAACAAATCTATCGTTCATCAGAAAATGATAACAAGATGTTGGGCATCATTTTTATGGTTTTCTTTTTTATTTTTCGCCTTTTTCTGTCATTACTCTAGCTGTCCATGTGTTGGTGCCGTCAATGCATGATATCCTATTTGGTGCCTTTGTCTCCTTTGTTCAAATTTCCTTCTTTGTCTTTTTCCCACTAGATTGCATGGCCTGAGAAGTGATCTTCATCGTCCTCTTGTGCAATTCACCCAATTGTTGCATCGGGGTCAATATATTAGTTGATTGTGATTCGTTGATTTATTTGTTGTCTGTTAATCCCTTTTTTCTCCAGGTAACATCAGCAATGGCCTGCTACTTGACTATGTTTGTCATTCTTTGGATAATTTTGAAGGGCCAAAAAATTAGATTGGCCATAAAAGTGGTGGTCACAAAGAATTTTTGTATTATATAAAAGATACCTTATATTACATATAAAATATTAATGTAGTATAAAATGTCATTAATGCAATACAAAAATTCCTTGTGACTACCTGGATTTTTCTTTTTTGAATATGTTGAACAATTGGTTTAGAGGAAGAGCAGAATATCAGTTCTTTCTTTTACTGCTTCTTTTTATGTATTTTATGTTCTCTTGTTCGTAATTTTTGTGTTGAGGATGAGGTTTTAGGTGGACTACGTTTGCATTATTACCAGTAAACTAAATCAGTAAAAAAAAAAAAAAACTCAAGACTTAAATATGATACATTTTAACTAGTGGTTACTTGGAATTTACCAACGTATTGTAGGTTTGATCTAAGCTCTTCGTTAGCCAGTTGCCCATTGGGCTGTGAATCCAAAGTGGGGAGATTGATCCTGCTGGCTTTGTCGATTTGTTTCCAAGGTTGCACAAAAATTACCCCCACTAGAAAATTATTGTTAACGACATCACCTCTTTATTTTTATTATTATTATTATTATTATTATTATTATTATTATTATTATTATTATTCATTAAAAAATTCATTTGACTGTTTGTTATATAATAGTGATAATTCTTTTATTATTTTCATAAATTATAGCGACACCCATCAAAGAAATCCTCAAATTCTCGCATAATTGAAACTTTAATTTTGATATACTGAAAGGAAAAATAATGAGCATTTTGTAATATTTTCGCATCAAGTGGAACCAAAAATTGTATTACAATAGATCCATAAAGGTTTTCTTTTTTTTTTTCAAAAAAAAAAAAGGTTAAATTAAAATTAAACAATTGGAATGATATCGTCCATTTGTTTTATGTAAAGTCATAGATTCAAATCTTCATTAAAATATTTAATTAATTGAAATATTCATCTCATGCATTTGCAATTATGAGAATAATTAATTTTATGAAACTTACTTTTTTTAGTAGGTTTAGTACGAGACTAGTCCATAGTGTAAAAGGTTAAATATTTTTTTATTTTCTTATTTTTTTTTAGTATAAAAAATTAATTTAAGGGTTCTTAAAATAAATTGCCTAACAGATTTTTTATCAATTTAATTCCGCCCCCACCAAAAAGGGAAGTGAAAAATTTTTAATCTTTGTTATGCATTATGGTACTTGGTGAATAACCTCAATTAAATCATACCATTAGCAATAAGTGTATATGACAATCATATTTATCTCTCAAGTTTGCTTTCCACCCGAAAGAGAAAACTGATAGCATCAATTTAACATACATTCCAATGTTATGAACAAATAAATTTAATTGATATATACTAGAATTACATGTATAATTTCTTCGTAAATTATATAAAAACTCACCCATTCCAACTAAACATAATTTTTGTAGCCGATTAATTTAGATTTGAATTCGAGATATAACTTAATTAGTAAATGTTTAATTTTTTTATTTTTTATTTATGTAAGATCATGTTGGGTAGAAATTTGGTTATTTTTAAAAGACTTCTAAATAATAGCAGTAGACAAATTACCAACCTTTTGGAACTCCTTTTGTTATTTAGATGGTATCAGAAAAAAGGACAGCATCTTTTTTTCATCGTCCGAGAATCTCCTGTTGGTCTGTTCATCAGTTGTTTTATTGACGCAGACATTGCAATTTCCGACGAATTCTTAAATAACACTTGTGCAGTAGGTTATGAACTGGTCAACCGAAGCCCCATAAGGGAAGACACTATCCAATGCGAATCCTGAAAATGTTGTCTGAACTCGATGATTCCGTAATGAGAAAAAAAAAAAGCCGGAAGGTTTCCAGTCAAAGGGAGACTTGACTTGGGAGTCTGTCTAACTCGGTCACGGTAACATTACATCCTTCTGTTCCTTCAAACGAATTGACTGCATCGATCGCTTGCTCGCTCCACGCAAGTTCTCTATGGAACCACAAGACCTTCTGGGTCTCTGGTAGAACCAAACGTTTTGCTGTCACCATGACGTCAATATTATTTCACTCGCTGAATTTGTATCTCTGTATCATAGGTAATATCGGCCCTTCAAAGCTGAGTTTGCAGTCTCTTGAAGCAACCTTGGAATTAGTCGGCTTCCAGCATTCGGCAGCCATGGGATTGTTACGATGACATCATATATTATGTACGGTCTGAATCTGGATGTAATTGAGGTCGGTTTTGACGTCGGCAACACGTTACTCGTTATTCATCTTTAGGTGGGTTGTCGCTCTCCCTCTTGGATGGTGTAAACGGGTCTAGATCAAGACTTCTACGTCCTTTTTATTTTTGTTTTGTTACCACCTAAATTTTTACTTCTTTTTACCCTTTTTTTTTTTTAATTAAGAGATTCGTGAGTTTTAAACTACATAATGAAAACAGAATTAAATTTCATAAATACTTGTTATGGTTAGAATTCAAAATTTTAAAATTTTAATTATTAAAACGTTTCCTAAAAAATAAATATGTATTTCTAATAATTATTAGATTTGAATCCCAAGTGGTTAGTCTAGAAAACATTCAATTAATCTCTCACCCCCAACACTGCCTGTTGCTTGACGGAGAAGTCGATAATAAAGAAATTGAAAAGCATTTCATTTAATTATGGGATTGAATGATTGGGGGGGGGGGGGGGACATGTCTTGAACAATTAAACGCCGCGAAAAGGAGTACAAACTTTCCCGGTTCGCTAACGTAAGAAATTGGAATGTAACCCATTTTACTATTTCGATTCTAAAGACCACAAGAGTTGCCACAATACGCCACAGATCAGCACGATATTCCCTCGAAGGCTGTGAGGTTGTAGGAAAATTCTTCCCAGGAATTACACCATAGTCAAGGGCCGGGCTATCTTCATTCATCGGGAAAGGCGCGAACTCCGCCAATAAAATTCTACGTTCAATAATACTGGAGCCGTTTTCAAAGGGGAAGACTTTTGAGATTTGAGTTACATTCAAAGTCAGTTAAGCAGAAAAGGAGGTATGATGAACTCCCTACCTTAACGTTGGGGGACCTAATTTGAATACAGACAGCAATATACTCTTAGCAGCTCAAAAATTTATAATTTGTATTACTTCGATAATATATATTTGTGATTTTTAAATTTAAGTAGGACTTATATCCTTAACATGAATTAGAAGTAATCATTGGAATCAAGAATGATATCAGATCATTTAAAAGTAAGTTCAATCCAAGAACATAAAAAAGAAAAAAGAAGAAGTCGCCGCCGCAGCCATCATGGGTCATCAACCACCACCGAAGAATTTTTCAGAGTTAACAAGTTTACATAATTAATTTGGTAATTATATTATATCGAATATTTCATCAAAAGAAGGAGACGAAGCATGCAGGTCATTTCGACGTAGCTGCGGGAATTATCATTAGAAGTCAATAGAGTTACAGGAGTCACTGGAGCTCCTGTTCGTCATTGCCAGAACTGCCAGAAGTCATCACCAGTGCACCAATCAACACACGCCTCCAGAAGCCATTGTTTTGTTGCCGCCATACATCATCTCTCGCAACACCGAACACTGTAACTCAAGTTCAGCCCCCCACATGCCTAGAAAGTTGTTAGGACGATAACATTTTGAAGGAAATCGAACATCCGGCTACTGTCTTCCATCTCCAAACGTGCCCTCCTCAAGCATGAAATCCATGTTTTTCGACTCGTCAGCTACCAATCCACAACCCCACACCACTGACGCACTGATTAGTCACTCGGAAAAGGTCAAACTCACCAGCCCCTAGCCAGTCACGTTTCGGCTACTGTGACACCGTCTACCTGGCCACACCTACTGTCGACCCTACCACACCTGCTCTCCCTTCTATCACCCGAGCTGTTTCCCAGACAATAGTTACTATTGTAGAACACTGACAATGAAGATCGAGGAAGACCAAAAAAAAAAATAAAATAAAAATAAAAAATTATTACAGTTATGACTTATTTTATTTTTTATTTAAAAATTATATTTTAGACCATTGTAACAGTAATTAGGTGAAAATGTAGATAACCATACATATATTTTTAGTTATTATTTTAACTTTAAAAATATTATTTATTCGTATTCATCTAAGAAATAATTTATTATTATACATAAATTAGGCAATTTCAAATTCTTACCAAGCTATTTAATTGTCTAATTTAATAAATGAAATCTATATTTTAATTAAAAGTTTTGTAAAGATGTTTATTAATGATCTTTTTATAATTAATTCAGTAAAAAAAAATCTAATAAATTATAGAATAAGTAAATGTATTGATACTTATTTTTATTTTCTGAAAAATTAAGTGGATAAAAGGGAGATTTAACTGGTTCATTATAAGTATAAAAATTAAGTGACTAGCATTTACACAAAAACATTGAAGTATTTGTCAAATTGGAATAGGCGTTAAAGTTGAAAGTATCCCTGAATTCATCGTAAATAAAAAAATTAGTAATAAAGTAGGAGTTAAATAATTAAATCTATACATAAAAATTAAAATCTAAGGTAATTTTAATATTTAGATGGAACTAGATAGTTTTCATTACATAAGAATTTGAGTATTTCAGTTTATTATTGTGTAAATGATAAATAAAACTTAATATTTACGGTATTAGCCGATCATTTTAATAAAATTATTAATAATCATATAGTTAATTCACAATAATATTAAAGCTATTATTCTCTAAGATCGTGTACTTGAAGCAGTTGAAAGATGGAACGATAATATCAAACAAAATATAACAAAGCTGGGAGTCGTCTGGGTCAACTTCTCGAATGATGCGTACGTAGGTGCGAGGTGGGGAGAAGATGGGAGAGAAGCAACCTTGGACTAGTAACTTTGTGACATGGCGGATGGTTGTCAAGAAACTGAAAGAAAATACTGCAATTTCGCCGGAAAGCATGGGGAAAACGCAAGAATCTAGCAAACGAAACTAACGGATTAAGCTAAAATGAACATCTTAAAAAAAAAAAAGAAAAAGAATAAATCAATTAAAGAAAGAAGTTCTGCTGAGGAGAGACATCTCTAAAATGTTCGTGTCTTTAACAAAGAGATTTTCGCCTCTTCTTGTCTCCAACCTACCTGATGATATGCTAGTCGCTAGCAATTATTCATAATGGTCAGCCTTACGCGGCTTGTTAATCTAGATGAGTTTATATATTTTTTTTTTATTTTAAAATTTTATATATTATTATATTATTTTATTAAGAATAATTATAGACATGTATTTAATATTTTTGTTTTTTTTTTTAAAAAACAGGAAAATAGGACAGTTTTAAAAACTGTGAATAGAAGGCGACGGGGCACGCGTCTGCCGCTGACGGAGCATGAGTGGACTTTGAATTTGACAATGCGAAGGCTGTTAATTCTTGTCTTGTCAGCGAGTTCCCACTTCTTGTGGTCTGTAATTTCCCGGTGGGCCGACCCCGGTGGGGTTGAAAATACGGGGGCCCCATATCTCCATTGGCCTTTTCACATCTACCTTTGTCCGCTAAACTCCGCTCCATAAACCAGGTGGAAAGGAGAGGGGGAGGGTGTGTGGACATTCGTCTTTCATCTACCTTTCCACATCTTCATTGCCAGAACTCTTAAAGACTGCCACGCGCTATATATATATATATATATATATATATAACCATGTCATGTCGTGCATTCGTACCGTCAAAGTTTTACCAAAGAAGCTACGTTAGCGTGTTACGTGTTACGTGTTACGTGCTGGGCCTTCCCATTCTCTGTCCCACCAGAATATGTCTCTTCTCCCAGGTCCGCAAACCTTTTTGTATTATTTATAAACCGCTTGAAACGGGAAGGAGGGAGGGAGGCAGAGAGAGAGAGAGAGAGAGGTGGGGGGGAATAAAATGATGAATGAGATATTGGAGAAGGCTATAAACAGCCTGGGAAAAGGATTCGATTTAACGTTTGATTTTCGGCTCAAATACTGCAAAGGCAAGCAGAGACTTGTTCTGCTAAATGAAGCAGAAAAAACAGAAGTCTCGGTCCCCGGTTATGGAACCATCAAAGATGTTTCCGTCGATATAAAGTGCGACAAAGGCGACCGCACTTGCTATCAATCCGATATCCTCGAGTTCCACCAGGTATGATTTCTATATTTCAACCAACATGTTTTTAAGTTATTATTTATTTATTTATTTGAATTTTCATTAAAACGAAAACACGAGAGAGACCATGTTCCTATTTCGTGGAATTCAAGGTTCATGAACATTCAATTAGTGCAGATGGCCGAGCTCTTCAACCAGAGATCCTCGATCCACGGCAAAATCCCATCGGGGCAGTTTAATGAGGCGTTTGGACTTCGAGGCTCGTGGGCAGCTGATGCAGCCAGGACCAAATATCTAGGACTTGCTGGTTACATGATAGTCTTATCCAGCGTTCATATCGATCGCTATCCGCTTGTTCTCTCCGATGATGTCCGGAATTCAGTTCCATCTTCTTGGGATCCCTCTGCTCTTGCGAGGTAACAACACGACATCGTTCCAGTTATAAATGTGTGCTTTGGTGTCCTTACGTAGGGAGATAGAGGCCATAATCAGAGTAGCCAAGTTAACACCAAAACCAAAATTTAGAAAAAAGCTTGTTAGATGAACTAAAATTTTAAGACAATCTTAGTATGATCTCGCATTCCTTCTCGTCTGAATGTTGAAAGCCAGTTAGACAGTGAATCATACAAATAGATATGAATTATAGGCATTTATTTATAATTTAGTATTTTAAAATTTAAAGATTTAAATTCTTAACTAAAAATATCTTCTGGAGGATATTTCTGACATAGTCATATTAAGCTCAGAATCTTGATGTTACTTGTACCTAACATAGAAAATTCATTTAAAACATGATTCTTATTCTGCAACTTAGACTTCTAATCAAAATTAAAATTTAAAAAGAATTAAAAAAGCATGTGACGTTGGTATGGCTAGGTGGGCGTCTTGAAAATCTTTCAACTGATGTGACTGAACGCGTTTATCAAAATGTCAGATAAAGCTTTATTTTTGTAATTAAAATATAAAAAATGAAATGACTTTTTTAGTTGGAATTTAATTCTAATTAACGTCATGTTTGGATTGGAAAGATGGTGGGGGGGGGGGATGGGAATGGGAATGGGAATGGGGTCTATCCAAGCTAATAATTCATGTAGCATATTCTTTTTACATATAATTCTCAAATTTCATGCAACATTTCAAGGTACCCAGAAGGGTAATTACCAAAAATTTCACCATCATTCTTGACTTTCGTCTGATAGTAACATAGAAAATTGGGTCTATGACTAGAAATATAAAAAGAAAATTTTTCAATAGTAATAATTTAATATCAACATCAATGCAAATATTTCTTTGGCTTCTCGATTTTCCAACAAATAAAATACATTTTATATATAAGAAAAAAAAGAAAGATCGTGGACTGAGTCATAGGAGTTCGACGGGAGGCCAAGGTGCCAACCAATTGGCACAAATTGCAATTTCAATTTATTTCGTCAAATTCAAACGTAGGTTCTTCTTTGACCAATCATTCGTGATTGGAATTAGCCCATGCGCTAGTTGAACCTATGAAGTCAGCTTTACCGGCTTGGTTTATATAAAATAATAATTGGATAAAATTCAGACACGTCAATTCAATATGATGGTCTAACTCCTATGTCCTGTATTGAATTTTTTTTTTTGTCTTAATCCTGACAAAACCGAGTGGGATGAATTTCATTGTCTTGGCACGAATATCTATGCATTTTTTTCAGCAATTATTACTTTGCTGTAATCGCATTCCAGGTTCTCAAAACTCTCTGTTCATCTATCCCATTAGTCAAAAAAAAATTCTATTAAACTAAATGAGAGAGAATCGAGGGCTTTCACTTAGAAAGCATGCTAACTATAGATGTTAGAGTTAGCCTAAGATTTTAATTTATGCAAAATAATAGGATTCAAAGCCTGTATCCTTCAAAAATTCTACAAAAAAAAATGGAACCCTCCTCCAATTAATGAAAAAAAAACCCCTAAAAAGCATGATTAATCTTTCTTTGTTTTTTTTTTTTTTTTCACCTTATGAGTCTATTGACTCCAATTCAAATGAGGATTGGTCTTTGGAATTCATAATTTTAGATCGAGATATTAAGTTTCTAAACTATTGAGTAACCTTCCAGGAACCATGTAGTCACTTGGTTGTCAATCATAAATCTAGTTGCCATTTTTTATAATTCTATCTAGCAAACTGCTTAATTACGTTCGATTAATTGTTTTCGTATTACAAAAAGAACAAGAAACCAGAAATGCAATAGGATCAAGGTTGAAATTTGTTGTTTCAAGATAAGGTTTGATTCGAAGTACATCTAAACAATGACATTGTCCAGCCCTTTATTGTTTAATGGTTGGTCAACGAATGTAATTCAAACATAAACCAAAGATGTTGAATTTTAGGAAATTCGATTTCTTATTAAATTTGTGCTTGTTTTTCACAGGTTCATTGAGAAATATGGGACTCACATTATTGTTGGTTTAAGCATTGGTGGCTCGGATCTGGTACTAGTTAGGCAAGATCGATCTTCCAACATGGGTCCATCAGAGCTGAAGAAACACCTGGATGACCTCGGAGATCAAATATTTACAGGGACATGCAATTTTCCTTCTCCAAAGCGTAGGGACAACAAGGTTCTTGACTGATGTTTTTCCCATGAACATATGACATGGAATCTCCATTTTGGTCCTGACACCGCTGCTCTGGAAGTTCTCTAACTAGATTTTAAATTGACTCAAACAAACATCTTATATAATCAGGGTTCTTATTAAATGGATGCAGTCAACTTCACGCCTCCCACGCATAGACTCGCATTGCACTGAGAATGACCCATTATTTTATATCTCTCAATGCATTTTGCTATTTTTGTTGTGTATGGATTATTGATCTAATTCAGTAGTGTTAATTTCAGGTACCAGAGGCTTTCAATGTCTTTGGTTCAAAGCCCCTTTTCAACAGCTATTCGTCCATCAGGACAAAAGATGTGGGTTTCATTGTTGCTTAATTGTCATCTAGACTTGTTTGGTTCAAGAAGGAATGAGATTCGCACAGAAGTAACTAACATTGAAGTAGGGAGCTTGTGCAGGGAATCACAGTCATCTGTGCCAAGAAGGGAGGTGACCCATGGGCGGGCAGTCACTGTGAGTGGCTGCTAACGGTTCCATCAATGCCAGATGCAGTTCAGTTTAACTTCATACCCATAACATCTCTTCTCAATGGAGTTCCTGGAAAAGGTTTCTTATCACATGCTATCAACCTTTATTTACGATGTAAGTCTAACCTTATTTAATTTTTAACAAAGGATTTCAAATTGCAGTTCCTCATATCCACAATAATTGCAAGTTTGTTTTTTTATTTTAGAAGTTTTGGGTGTTCACAATTTTTTTTTTAATAATTAATCCCTGATTTAATGAACTGCAATCCCAAATGCCACTTAGAACCTAGAATTTAGAATTTTGCTTAACAGCAAACATGTAATTAATCGTCTCCATCTCTTGTTTTGTTCCTCATTATCGTCACTCTATTTGGCATACAGACAGGCCTCCTATGAGTGATCTGGAGTACTTTCTTGACTTCCAATCCCACAAGCTTTGGGCTCCCATTCACAATGACTTGCCATTTTGCCCTACAACAAATTTGGCAAGTTCATCTCCAGCTCTTCAGTTCAACTTGATGGGCCCCAAATTATATGTGAACACCACTCAGGTATCATTACAAATTAGTCCAGTTTTTATTTACAAGAATTAGATATGTTGCAATGGTGCATGAGAAAATTTCTTTTTTCAAACAGGTTATAGTTGGAAAGAGACCAGTGACAGGAATGAGGTTCTACTTGGAAGGCATGAAATGCAACCGGTATAAACACATAAAAATTACTGTCTCGAATGTAACATATGCTCATATTTCTCACTTTTTGATCAAACCACTTGCAAGAATTAGAGTAGCCTGAACTACTTCTCACCTATGGGTCCTGCTAGGTCTTGCATCTATCTATATATGTATTAAAAAAAAAACAACCTCTTAGTGCACGATGTCCCAAACTAGGATATGGGGAATAATCATCTGTCTGTATGTCTTCTTTTGATCATTAATTTAATCTTCAAAATGGTTGCAGTATTTGATCACTTCATGATGTCGGTCCGACTTTTCTAGAGTTTTTCAACCCTTGTAGTGCATGGAACACAAAAGAATGAATCTGAGGAGCTATGCCATTTTCTTATCAAACACTCAACATCAATAAGGCTTTGGCCCATGTTTATTTCAGGTTAGCCATGCATCTCCAACATCTCTCAAACACTCCAAGAATGCTAGAAAACAAGATAGACGACACACCATTGTGGCGAGGATCAGAACACATCGCCGACGATCGATACTTGGAAGCTGTAAATGGAAAGAGGTTCTCCCACATATGCACAGCACCAGTGAAGTACAACCCCAGGTGGAATACCACTGGCAAAGATGCAGCCTACATTGTCACGGGAGCTCAGCTTCATGTAAAGAAGCATAACTCAAAGCGTGTGCTTCATATTCGGCTGCTGTTCTCCAAGGTTTCAAATTTCTTCATATTGAAATCGAGCTGGAAACAAGGAGTATCATCCGGATTACTACAGAAATCTGGCCTCTTTTCTGCAATAAGCACATCTATAACGGGCAATCTTTTGAAGGATAAACCTGAGGTAGTGGTGGTGGTGATTCCGGTGTGTATCCATCAGGGCCCCCAAAGCCAGTGCAAACACAGAAGATGTTGAAGTTCGTTGACACGTCTCAGTTGTGTAGAGGACCACAGGACAGTCCTGGACATTGGTTAGTAACTGGGGCTAAACTGGATCTAGAGAATGGGAAAATAAGCCTACACGTTAAGTTCTCCCTATTGAACGCCTCTCAATGAAAATCAAGCACAAGTTTGACTCCCTTCAAGATCAAGCCATGAAACAACTGAGAATCATAACGAAACAGGTGGATTGCTCGTTGCCAAAACAAAAAAGAAAAATATAAAAAAAACACACACACACACAAGTCAATGAAAATATTAGAGAGGGATCAAGAGAATTTTGTGTTCAAAGTCCATGTAAGGTTGATTTCTCAAATGACATCTACAGATTAAATGGTGTACATAGGCAGACAACATGGAAGTCCTGAAGCATGCAGGTTGAACCTCCTCCTCCTCTTTTCCTTTTAGTGAAGTTGAGCAAAATGATCTGGTGAGATGGAGAAACGTAAATATGTAAGAATTTCAGAAGATTCGTCTGCACATTTTAAGTTATTGTCAATTTATTCATGCTGCAAGTATTTCATTACCAGTATCTATAATTTTTCATGGGGCGCATTATGTTTTATTACTCATTTCTTAGTGTAGAAGACACTAGTTTTATATGTTACAATAATCAATTTAATATTTTTAATTATAATTGAATTCCACTTTAATTTAAAGTTGTTATATAGAGTTAACTTGAATTTTTTTCCTTGAAACTTTTACAAGTATACGACATGAATAAAATTGAAAAAAAAAAAAGATGAATATTAAAGTAGTAAATTTTAGTGAACAAAAATTAAATTTTTATTATAAACTATGATATTTTATAAAATGATGATATATTATATATAATATAAAATGTTATGTATATAATGCAAAAAAAAAATTATAAATAAAGAAACTAATTTCACCTATAACATTGAAAAGTTTTTGTAATCATATCCATTTTTTTTAAAAAAAAATTCATCCAACACATTATCTCAATTAGTTAAATTAAATTTATATTAAATATTTTTTTGTTAAGTATATTCACTTAATAGCAACTCACCAAATGACAAATGCATCTCTTCTTATTACCTTGATATATTAAATTTATTGATATGATATATTAATATTATATCTTTTTTAAAAAAATTAAAAAATTATATTAAATCAGTAAATTTAATAATTTGGTGTTGTCTATCACATCCAAATTATTAATATTATATAATTATATTTAATAAAAAATATTTAATATATATTAAATTTAATTAATAAAATTATTATATTACATAAATTTTTAAAATATAAAATAAATATAATTAAAAAATTATTTAATCGTAACAAAGAAAATTAATTTTTACTTGCATCAATCAAAACACTATATATCCATCGTACTTAGAAAAGAAGTCCCCACTATTTTTACGCATGTCATAATCGTAGTTTTCCCGCTGAGAACCGTCGGGAGTTGCCGCGAAGGATTTCGTTCAAGCCGTCGGGAGCCATCGTCAATAAGCCTCACTTGATTTATTGATTACTTCGTATATAGCCAGAGTGCGTCGCCGTGCTGTGGCTGTAATGGAATTTGCGGCGCCGCCCCCCCCCCCCCCCCCCCCCCCAAAAAAATAAATGGACGATTGAATTCCCCGGCACTAGTCGCCACTCGGCGGTCCCCACTGTTTGGTCCGGTTGTCCTCGTCGAGTGGAGTAGGCTTTTTAAAAAATAATAATAATAAAAATTAATATATGATGTCTTTAAATTTAAAAATAAAATATTTAATTGATGCAAACATTAAGAAGAAATTGTTTATTAATTGAGTAGGCTTTTTTCTTTAGTTGATTTTTAATTCTTATTTTGAGTTATGCTTTTATTTGGATTTAATTTTTTTATCATTATAAATAAGATTCACATTAATTCTTTTAGTTAAATTGCTTATGATTATTGAAAACTAATTAACGAATATTAATTTTCTTTTATTTTTTGATTTCAATTCTCAATTACTCTTATTTTTAGGTATTAATTTCCACATTTATCCTTTTAATTTTTTGTTTCTTTTTTTGATTTGATAAGTCATACTACATTATTAACGATATCTTCAAATTCAATCGAAAATGATTTTGTTTACAATATATCATAATATGTATATATATCTTACAATAAAATAATTAATTTATTATAAAATATCAAATAAATAAATAAATATAATTTTATTCTAATAATCATAAAAATATATATTTTAGTGATTTATAATTTATGAAAATATATTTAATATAAAATATATGATTTTTTTTTTTAGATATCATACATGTATCATCAAACCGCCTTTAGGAAGGGTAAAATAGTAAATGCAAATCAGCAGGCAAACGAAATACGACGGCAAAACATAAAATCCGAACCGCCAAAGCACAAAGACAAACCCACCCCACCGGCCCCACCCCCTTCAAGTGGGTCCCACGGTCCTCTCAGTCTCAAAAGCCGCCATATAAATGCAGCTAAGCTATCCCACTCTCCCCCGCTTGGATATGGATCTCTCCTTTGTTCGATATCCTTCCAACTAATTTTAATATTTTATATAATTATTTTTGTCATTATTATTATTATTGTTATTACTATTATTACTATTATAGCTGTTGTTTACGCATCACAACGCACCGTTTTGATACCCCCCCTTCCTGGAGAGGAAATAGAGAACCCAGTAATGGCGGTGGGCGGCGAGAGGCCCTTGAAGAGGCCGAGGAGGAAGCGCGTGACGGCCGATCTCCACGACTTCCGGTCGTTCCCGGCCGCCGGGGAGTCCGACTTCGGCCAGCCTTTTAGGGAGAGCGTGAAGGCCTTCCTTAACCGGCACGCTCGCGCCATGTACCCGCCGTCCGTGTTGCAGTCCCTGACGGCGTGGCAGATCGTGTTCCAGGTCTGCGATCCGGTGGGGGAGTTTTCAGATCTGTCTCCGCTGGTCGTGCCGATGGACGTTGTGGAAGAGGACGTGACCAGATCTTCCAGATCTGTTTACTGCACCCAGTGCCGAGTTGTTGGTGAGTCCACTCAACAAGCACCTTTCGGTGAACAGCAAATATTGCTTAATTTCGTGGATACTTTTTTGTATATACATTTAATAATTATGCTGATATTGATGAAGGTTGGAGTGGTCATCCAGTGTGTCGGAAGCGGTACCACTTCATCATTCGAGCAGATGGTAGTTCAGTTTCCGGCTTCCATAAGTCATGTACGAGGTGTGGCAATTTGCTCCATTTGTCGGAATCTAGGTAAGTGCCCCCGCCGCCCTTTTTTTCCCCTTACTATTTATTTATATTATTATTATTATTATTATCATTTTTTTTTAGCTTTAAGAAGCTTGAATTTGGAAAATAAAATGGACGATAGGGGCAATTTGTTTAGGTGCAAATGGTGTGACTCGGCGGTTACAATGGAGGATTTTGAGGAATGGGTATACGCTCAAGTTGAGGATAACACCCATCTACTTCACGGTGTCATTCACTCCAATGGCTATGGTCACCTTCTTACCGTCAATGGAAGAGAGAGGTTCCAAGGTTTTGACCGGAAGTGACATCATGGACTTCTGGGACCGACTGTGTAAAGGGCTCGCTGTCAGGTTTGCACATCTCATCCTCGGATTGTATTTCTGAATTTCGTAGTTTTTTAACCAATAATTAGCAGCATCACACCAAAATTCAGGAACTTAACATTAACATTGTTCCCTGACTTGATTAGTTGCCAGTTTGTTCATCTATATCCTGAAAGAAGGAAGCCTTTTGTTTGCTCATCTTTCCCCATTTACCGTTCCTTAAAGCTTTAGAAATAAAATGGAATGAACAATCGTATCTGGTTTGCACTTATTACTACACAGGAGCGTAACTGTGATGGATATGTCTAGAAAATATGGAATGGATTATAGATTGCTCCATGCAATCACCGAAGGTCTTTCATGGTATGCCAATTGGGGTTATGA
Organism: Ceriops zippeliana; assembly: GCA_037897445.1. Lineage (NCBI taxonomy): Eukaryota > Viridiplantae > Streptophyta > Magnoliopsida > Malpighiales > Rhizophoraceae > Ceriops > Ceriops zippeliana. The sequence continues at coordinate 1,757,353 of JBAPLH010000062.1, read as the reverse complement.
ATTTGGATGTGGCAGCTATGCACTCACTTTGGATGCGTACCAGAAAGCAGTGCACACTCTCTCAACCGTGCCCTTATCCCACCTTCTTTTACAAGGGAGAGGACGGCGAACACGCCTGCAGGCTGTTATTGCTTTTTACCAATCCTTGTCCGATTCAGAACTCCTAAGCCTGAAAGACCTATTCTCCTTTTTGTTGAGACTCATTCACAAACTCTCTACTCCAGCTCTGACCAAAACAACAGAGAATGGCTTGAAGTGTGGTACCTCAAAAGCGTTATGCCCATGGATGCAGAATGATGTAGAAGGTGTACAACAAGCTATGATCAAAGTTCTTCTAGCAGCATCTCTTAAGACAAAGTGGGTGACAAGATATGCTCTCAAAGGCACGATGTGTAAAACAGCATCTCCAGAACTTCTCAATTACTGCCTTAAGCACCTGGGCGGGAAGTTTGCAGCCAGTGGCGTGGTTGTCCAAACTCGATGGAATCATGATGCCTGTGATGTTGAATTCAGGTAGTTGAAACATTCTTTGTACTGTATTTATTCCTCACAACGGAAAACCTTACCTGATAAAAGTTTCTTCCTCCTATTTTATCAGGCTTGCACAACTGAGTTTGACAAGTTACGAAGATGGAATGTGCTCAAACATCCCATCAAGGGAGCATATCAAATCTGATCTGAAATTTTTATTTGATTCATTGCTTCACCCTGGAACCATGATGAATCTTAGACCTCAAGTAACAAGGGAAAGTATGCTAGATGCAGCAACAAAGCTTTTGGACTGTAAGCAATTTGTGAAAGATTACAGACCTGAAAGGACAATAGTAAGTAACCCCTCTGTTCTAAGGCTTTTATGTTATGTAGAGCTTTCAGACCAATCGAAAGAAGATCCAGCCATACCTCCAGAAATAATTGTCCTACCTTCAAATGCTACCATAGCAGACCTTAAGGCTGAAGCATCTAAAACTTTTCAAGAAGTATATGCTATGTTTAAGAGGCTTGAAGCCAGTGAACTTTTGGAATATAGATCTCTAGAAGATTCTATTACCCTAAAATTTCTGGTTGGACCAAGTGGGACAGTGAGAATTAAAGGAACATGCCCAAAAACGTATGCACTTGGCCACTTCAGAATGGAGAGGGGAACAGAGAGGTGGACAGTTGATTGCATATGCGGGGCAAAGGATGATGATGGTGAAAGGATGTTGGCTTGTGATAACTGCAGTGTTTGGCACCATACTCGATGTGCTGGGATTGATGACTTTAATGTGATTCCCACCAAGTTTTTGTGCCTAACATGCCAGAACTCAACTTGCAAGAAATCTGAAAGGATCCACAACTCTAAGGAAGATTTTGATGGCTCTTCTATATTGAGAGCATCAAGTTGCAGTGGCGAGCTAGTGGAAACCGACAGAGTTGTACCTAAACTGAAAGTGACATTTAGTGTAGGTTAGTATGTACACATGCTGTAAATATTATGTTTTAAAGAGATGAATGGGGTACTGTTTTGAAAATTTACTCCCCATTTGCGAAAAAATGAATCTAGTCCAATGTATTATGTTGACTTTTTGTAGTGAAATCTACCAAGGAAAAAAAAAAAAAAGGATAATTATTTGATCATATTTGCAAGTGTCTGTTGGTGTGGTGCAACATAAACAAATTCATGCTCTAATATGCAATCATTGAACCAACATGAAAAGGAGCAAAACAATTACTTGAAGAGTGAAAGTGAATGACGAATTTTCTTTCCTCTTTATTATATTCCCCAGAGATTAGTAACTACATGTCCTTGTATGTCAAGAGTCGCAATTGGCAAAGAGTTTACTGTCCTGAAGAGGGCAACTCATCTAACCACCTCCTCAAAATGTCCAAGAGCTCCACTAGTTCCACGGATATGTAGCTGCTAATTCAACAGAATCAACTTCTATTCATGAATAATTGCCTAACAACACAGACGCATAATTCTGAGAAATTGCATAATTTTAATATACACCCTCCAAATTGCAGCAAGTCAATAACGTTGTGTTTGGAAATAACGTGGATGAATCCCCAAAATGTAGGTGTAATCCAACGTTAATCAACAGAAGTTGGCCATCAGAATGGGATATAGACTAAAGTTCAACAAGCAATTGGCAGCTTAATCGAGGCCTTAAAAACAAAAAATTCTAGACAGAAAAATTGGTCTCCAAGCATGCTCATAATAACTATCAAAAAGAAAAAAAAAATCATTTCAATCATTCTAGAAATACTTACTAACACTGACACCTTGTTTATTATGAAGGAGAAGATGCAATAAAAGAAGATGAGATGGGAATGGAAAGACAGTAGAAGGAAAGAACAAAATCTTTTTCCCATCTCTGGGTGGAAAAGAAGGAAAAAGATTCATTGAGGCAAAAAGTCATTAAATTATGCTTTCTTCACAGCACAACCTGTTTGCTGAAAAGCATACGACATGCAACTGTACATAAACTTTTCTCATATTAACTACCGAAAGGAACAAAAAGCACAAAGAGATGAGATACGAAGAAATTGGAGTAGGAAAATTTATAGAGACAGCAAAGGTTATTAATTCTTATCTTTAACTTGATTCAAACATAGGCACAAAGCTAAAAAGGAAAACTAGATACAATCTACGATGTCAGTTGAGCCACAATGATTCAAAAGATCGACATTACAAGAGAAATTAGAAGTAGCCCTTCTGAGAGTAGTAATGTAATGGTTAGATACATTGCACAGAAATTACGTGTGCAATAGCATTTACCCAGTCTATGATAGCAGCTTCTATCTTTAAGAACATTTGCATTTAACCAGTGCAACCAATTGCTATCCTAGTCATCATTCCATGCACGAAAAAATTTCTGTATTTCTTTCAACCACAAAAGCTAACTAGAGTGACCATTAAGCTAAATCTTTGGAAAGCTTCCAGTGAGATGGGAATTTCCTAAACAAAGCTGCTAGTACCATGTGGCTCAAATGGAGAAAGAAAGGAAAATATTCTCCAAAAATCCATTTGTTTTGTTGAAACTATAAAGATTTGATATAATTTACAAGCTCATCTGGCGCCATACCTGTAGTAGGACATAGTATATTGACTGGCATTGCAGTGGTTTCTCCATTGACAAAGCTATCTTGATTTGATATTTAAGTTTTCATCATTTTCTCCCTTTACTTCAGACTTGTCCATCTGGCTGTTGCATCAACATCAACCAATAACCTGATATATATTCGTATAAGGCTATGCCTCTTTTATTTGTTTCATGCATATCACAGGCAAGCAAAACTGGATCTCTTGTTCACTGAGGGCTTTCAGGTCCTAGTTTTTTAACAAATCACTTTCAATCATGAATAATTGGTCAATCATAAGCCTCTGCAATCTGCAATGATTATGCTCCCTCACCTTTAGCATGAAGGCATCAACTCCAACGCTCATATTCTGCCTTCCTGTATTCATTGGTAAGCACTTGAATGTACTCTTTTCAAAGTGAATTTTCTTCTCTACTGTTGCCTGCACAGAACAGTCCTAGCTTCCAATTGGTCAAACTGAATGGTAGCATCATTCAGAAGATCTTGATGATTGGCATTGTTACTCCACCCTGTATACCTTTGTTCTGAGAAATCAATTTAGTTACAGTTGTTAATATAGTAACAACAGAAAATGCTATTTGTTCTATCAGTAGAGAGAGAGAGAGAGGAAAAATGCTTATCGATTGTACAAGTTTGTGAAGGGGGCTGGACGAGTGGAATGAGGGAGGGCAGCTCAATTGACAAAAAAGAAGAGTAGCCCCCCTAAAACCTCTCTAAGTAACTATCAATGAATTCCCGACCAATTCTCAACCAACATATGCAATTCATCCCTTTAAAGATTATAAAACACAGAATACTCCTTACCTTAGGAGCGGAACGAGTGATACATCCAGCGAGCACCAGTGTAGAACACAAGCAAAGCTGAGCTTTTCAAAGCGAACCAATCAAAGTAGAATCAGAGAAACTTATATAGGCTTAGTTGGGATTTTTCATGAAATACACTTTGTTATATAAGTATTGCAGATTCCATGATGAATGGTGGCTACCGTTCATAAGATAACCTTCTCATGCAAAGTGCAAGTCTTCTTTATCACCCCCATTTTTTTCAAATAGGATTGGTAAAGAACAAAATCTCATTAACACAGGGAGAGGAGAGCAGAAAGGTGGACAACCTCATTCTAAGCACAGGCTGAGAGTTTTCTGGAGCAGTAAGAAGTGTGTCCCCAACTTATTTATGCTGGTGGCCCCAGGTGCTCTTTCAGACAAGAGACAGCCTCAAACAATGTTTCCTAGTCAAATGAAGAACTAAAGTAATTTCGAACAGAATGACTTCTTTCTAATTGGGGCATCATTTTCCAAATCTTTGCCAACCACACAGAGACATCCACATCCACCATCAGCCGACTATAACTTAAGTAATGTCTGCCATCTGATCACCACCAATTGGCCATTGAATAAGCCACCGACTATCACTTTACCAACACAACACCACCCTAACAAATCTCCATCCAACATTCAAGAATTTAGCCACCATCAGCCTGGAGTTATTTGGTTGCCAGAACGACCCCAAAAATTGCTGAGCACCTGTCAACTGCCACCAAGCTGCCAAATATCCGCAGACCATTAGCCTACAATTAACTACTGCTACTCCAACCCTAGACAATTACCATTACAATCAAGATTTTATTTAGGTCCAATCATTTGTGGCATCAATACAATGGAAAATTGATTCATTTTCGAAAAACATCATTTTTCCCAAACAAGAATCTTGAGTGATTTTAGTTTCTCATGCACATAAACAGGGAAAAATAATGAATCTAAAACCAAATGAATTATCAGATTACTACCAAGTAGCAACTTTCAAGAAATTATCAATGTGATCCCGAAATTTTGTGCAAGTAGAGCACAAAGGGCGTCCCAGTACATGAGATGCCCATGCTGTGAGGCCAAGGGAACACAAAGGATCGATATATATACATATAGACATATAAACTGATGTTCAATTCTTATCTGGAAAATGTATAATTCTGCTGATAGCACAACTGCAATCAATGACCAGATTTACATAAGAAAGAGGAGGAAGAATCAATACACAAGAGATTCAGAATCGATACAAAATAATCCTTATCTAATTGCTAAAATTAAAGAAAATACCAATCCGTAGGGAGCTCAAAACATCGCGTAAACAGACAATTCAAACGCACACAACCGCAATAGAACAGTAAATCATGTAGACAGACAAATAGCTTACATCAAGAAGAGAAAATTAGGTGACCCTGAGCGCCTGTTACACAGAACTTCTATTCAATTCACATACCCCACAAAGAGAGAGATAGAGAGGGAGGGAGAGAGGGAGGGAGAGAGAGAGAGAGAGATGGGGAGACGGAGTGAGAGAACCACCAAAAACTGAAATCTAAGGTCTCCTCGTTAAAAGGATCAAGCTGGCGAATCATGCTGGGCCTTTTGTTTGGGTTGGGCCTCCAATGCCACATTATAATTCCTATTTATTTGTTTTGAAACATTTTTGGAAAATTTTAAAATATCTTTTCGTTAAGTGTGAAAACAATTTTTCTCTTTATTACATAATGATGTATTTCAATTTAATAGTTATTTTTCATATTTATTGATTTAATTATTACACTTGAATTTTTTACATTTTCATAATTACCTTCATTAATTGTTAGATAATTTATTTTGAATATATTAGCCAAGTTTTCGATCAATAATTTAATGTGGGTCTTCCAAAAGGTGTTAGGTTTTTTTTCTTTTTTTTTTTTTTCATTGACAAGTTCATTGGGTCGTAATTTTATATAAGATAATGATTTTTTTAAATTATTTTCATGAATTTCGTAGTTATTCCTAAATTTAAAATTAAATACTTCAAAAATAAAAATTTAAGTTATTAACCATTAGATTGTTCCATAACAAACATATAATAGGTTTATTAAGTCTAAACAAATTAATTATGTTCTTTCTTGAGGCCAACTTGTGAATTTAACCCAAAAATTGAAATTAGCCAAAGAAGAAAACCCAAATAATGAAATTAACTAAAAATTACTCTAAGACTTTGAGTGTCTCAAAACTTTGAGATGATGGGGATCCCAAACTGACCTGAAATAAGATTGTTGCCATTAATTCACGCTCATGGCAGCTTGGAACTCCTCCTATCCATCCGTCCATTATTATTTGTCAGGTGATATCTTTACCAAGTGCAATCCCCTTTCTTTTCATTTTTTTCTTTCTTAATCTTTTGAAGTTTTGTGGTGTTTATGTCCTTACCTACACACTCCATTGTTCATACTTATTTGCTCCCATTTTCTATGATTGTGTTATGGTGAATACAAAACATCATATAGATGTTATAAAACTGTCATGAAATTTCAAACTTAATGGAGCGAAAGACTCTTATATTGTGTAATACTATCATAGGTGCCTAAAAGAATAGAAACATTTTGATCATCTCTGGCTCTTGCAAAATAAGGATTTTGCATGTGTTGCATGTGAATTGGTACTATGATTGGATAAGAAAGTAGAGGAAAGAAAAATGGGCTGAAGACAAAAAAAAAAAAAAAGTGAAAGAATTTCCATCTTTTATGTGCTTGGAAAAGAGTAACTAAAGAAGAAGGAGAAAAAAAAAAACTATATAATATGACATCAATTTCGTCCTTATAGTACAATTGGGAAGTGCCATTAAGAAGAGTTAACGAGGAGATAATGTGAGGGAGAGACAAATTCATTCAAATTAGAAAAATGTTGTTCCTGAGCCCCAATTCAATGGTTGTTAGTTTGAATCGAGGTTAAATCTGATTCACGTATGCTGTAATTATCCCAGAGTTTTAGTTGTAGGTTTTTTTTATGATATTAATTAAAGTTTATGAATATTAGCCATTGATCAACTTTTGCTTAATAGTAATAATAATAACAACAATAACAGACAGTAAAGCGAACTCAAAACAAAAGTCTAGTTATGTGGGGGACTTCTGTTTGATAGTTTCCCTCGGACGCCTTTCTCAGACTGAAGGCTTCTCTAACGCTTCCAGCGTCGCTGCTGCCGAGCTCAGGGCAAGGTGGGGGTCTCAAATTCTGTTGAAATCCCAAAGCAGTCGGGTCTTCATCAAAATTGGTTTTTTCTTCTCTCTCTCTCTCCCCTTTAAAAATCTTGTATGGGTGAAGAGAAAAAACGAGAAAGTTGCAATCTTTTATCACCATCTTCAATTTTCTTTTTGGTTGCTGAGAAAATTAAGACGTTGCCTGCCTTGGTGCTGTGTTGCAAACACTCCACGCTTCTCAACAACTGAAGTCCCAGTACAAGTAAGCTTATCTTTTTCTTTTTCCTTCCCTTTTTCCTTGCTTTTTTAAAAAATTTTTATTCATTGAACGGTACGGAATTATATAAACAATTATATTGTTGTTTTAGTTAGGTTGCAATGGTAGACGAGGGAAGTGTAATTGATGAGTTAGAAAAAGCATTGGAACATGTCTTTGATATGGACCACGACGAAGAAGATGAAGAAGGAGAAGGAGAAGAAGGAGAAGACGGCAATATGGAGGAGGACGTGGAGCAAGAAGAAGGAGATAATGTGGGCGAGGAGGCGGAAAAGAATCCAAGGGAATTAATGGGACCTGCTTGTTCAGGAATAGGATCTGATCATCAAAACTTCGAGTATGAAGCTCTTGCTGAGAAAAAGCGCCGGGCACTTGCTGATCTCAAGGAGTCCGTAATTGATCTTTCTTGTCCCCTTTTTGGTTTTCTTGTTGTCTTCTGGTGAAAATGCTTTGTCTTTTGGTAATGCCAATGACTTTCTGGTGTTGTTTTGTTTTGGTAGACAAGAGATTTTGGGTCTAATGGAGTTTCCCTACACAGCAAAGGATTGGGATTTATGAGGAGGGGGAGACTATTTACTCTTATATCTGCATATCATAGCTACTATGGAAGTAATGGAAATTAATGAAGAACAAAAAGAAAGGGGACTGGGATGAAAGGGGCATTCTTTTCTTTATCTGCTTTCTTTTTTTTTTTGGTTGTTGTTGTTGTTGTTGCTGCTGCTGTTGGTGTAGATACCGATTCATCTTGAGGATGGAAAGAGTTCCATTTATTGTTGCCATGTTGTGGTTCACTGTTCTTTGACCTTTGTCCTTCTTGGAAGAAACTGATTCTGCTTGATTACATACCATCTCTTTAGTGATTTCTTTAATGGCAGTGAAGTGTCAGGGAAGAAGGCTAGGCAAGATGATATGTCTGGAGCTACCATGGATGAAATAATGGAGATCATGACTCATGGTATGCGGAAAAAATCGAGAAAATCAAAGGTGTGCCTTTGGGTGGCTTATGTTCTTTTTCCTGCATGCTTGATAGCTTTAAAGTTTCTTCCCTGATGAAGGGAATCCCCTTAAAGTTGTTTTCTTTTCTTCTTGAATTCTAATATTGGAAAACAAGGGTCAAAATGGAATTCTTAACTCTGATGAGCAAGAAAGAGAAATGAGTTGCATGTTAGCATGTTTACATGTCTCAAACTTTTATTTCCTATGCTGTGGCATTGACATAATTCATCTAGCTGGAATTGTTACTGGTTGGAGATCTTGGTTTTGTAAGTGGGTGGAATACATAAGCACTCATTAATGCCGATTAGTGGAATTTTCATCCCCCAGAATTCCATTAGACTCTTAGACATCACATTTCTTGATCAAATGTAAAAGGTTTTGTGGCAAAACTTCCTTTGAATGTGCATGGCACTTATACTCATAATGATTGCATCACTCATTGCAATGTCTGAGTCATCTTCATATCACTTACAAAAGAAGATGCTACTGCTAGTTTGGCTTTCTGGTGTCCCCTTTATTGAGGCATGATTGCTTTCCATCTCACATAATAGGACAAAATCATGTTCCTAGGGGCACTCACATATTTACCTCTCTTGGATGTGTCAGGAACTTGTATTTCATAAGTTCCATGGTTTATCATTGCATAATTGTCTCAATTTCAGACAGGAAAGCCAATCTTGCTTCTCAGAGCATGTTTCTTGGCCAATATTAAAAAGTGAAAAATACTGAAAAGTCGGGTACTGTCTTTGTTTTGCATATTTATTTCACTAAAATTTTAAGTTTTGGAAGTGAATTTGATTAAAGAAATTGTGTGAGCAGTTCTAACCTCAAGACAAGCTGGATTTACTTGCTGGGATCACATCATTGGTTTGGATGTTCTTCTTATTGTTTTTTTTTTTCAAATTTTATTTTTTAGCATATGCAGCTTAAGAAAGCTGGTAGGCGGAAGGGATCCAAAAACAAACTCAGCCCTGAAATTGAACGGATGCTAGGTGATGCTGTTGTTCACCATGCACATGGCCGTTATGAAGAGGTTAGGTTCTTGATACATCTCTATATTCCACTGAGATAATATACCTTGGGATGTCAACCATTATATGGGGCTTTTAAGAGTCAATTTATAAATTGCAGTACCCTCAAGGCCTCAAGAGTGGTCAAATTTCCAACAACTAGTTCCATGTCCTCTCTATATGCAGACTCTCTGAGTTCTGACTTCTCAATAAAACTTTCCTTACAAAGATTCCAGTGAGACAGGGAATGAATCACATTGACTGTCTTAAATTTTGTACCTTATAGTCCTTAAGGGGCATTCTAGTGGTTAATAATCTAGACATCTATTTTAGAGGTTTCAAAGTTTCAATCTTGGGAAGTGGATGTAGGATTTATGGGGAAGGGGAGAGTTATCCTTTATTCTGTAGTTTACAGCCCAATGGGTCTCTTGATGGACCCAAAAAAATTGAGAAGTGAGGGCATACCACAATTCTCATATTTTTGTAGTGGAGAATGCATAGCAGAACATGAAAATAGTATTTGTGCAAATGAATAATATTGTGGTTTACATTGAGGATTTTATGTTGGCACCTAGAAGCAGTGAGAATAGAACAGGAGCATTTAGTTTTTTTTTTTTCCTCTCTTTGATTGTGGGAGCTGGGGGCTGGGTGGGGTGGAATATTTGCGTTTAGATTGGGTCAAAATTAAATTTCTCTGGTCATATTTCAACTGTTATATAGGATGATTTCTATAATGAACTTTGAAAGAATAGTCTGACTTAAAAGTATGTACTTCTGCAATAACAGCTGCATTTCAGCAGCAGAAGCCTTGCTGCCCTTTTTTTACTTGAGAGGCAGGGTTATGATGTTAACATCTTTGGCTGTACATCAGAATCATACTCTATATTCTCTTTTCCCTTTTTCTCACTTTTGATTAATTTAATCATTTTGTTACATTTTCCATCATGAAATTTTGGATTTTTGATTTAGCCTTGAAATTTACTTTCGTCACTATGGTGTTCAGCATTTTAACACAATGGCTTTTGCTGTCAAATTTTAACTAGCATACAAACTTCATCTTCAGTTAAAATGTAGTCTTTTATTTTGTTGATGTGAAGTGAATATTTTTGTTGTAGGCCATGTCTATTTCATTAGAAGTTATTAGGCTAGCAGCTCATGTACCTGATTCTTACCATATACTTGGACGCGTTCATGATGCACTTGGTAATACTGAAAAAGCTATGGGACTTTATGCATTTGCAGCACATCTTAAGCCAAATTCATCCTTATGGAAAATCCTTTATACATGGCATTCGTAAGTTTCCTTTCGCTCAACTTTACAATTTCATTAAGCTTCCTTCATATAGCACGAAATAGTAGTCTGATTTTTTGTCTAAGATTGAACCTTATAATCATTCTTGTAAGTTTTGAAGACCATAAGATGTTCAGGTTTTGGACTGGACTTTTGGCAATAACTAGACTTGAGCTTCCACTTCAAAATATTCCAGTGCATAGTGGCTGAACCCTGTCACCCCATGTTTTTAAAATGTGTTTCTATGTTTTGGAGATACATATAAAGCAACTTAAAAGTGTCTTCTTGGTGGCATTTTATCAGCTAAATGCTTCTAGAACCATACATGCATGCAAGTTACCTTGATTTGTTTTTTAAAATGCAGAAAGCGAGGTGACATGGCTCGGGCTAGGAAGTACCTTTCTAAAGCAATAAAGGCTGATCCTAATGATATTGATCTAAGATCTTCTTATGCATCACTTTATGTCGAACTTGGAGATTATCAGAGGGCTGCGGAGTTATATGAGCAAATAGTAAAAATTGTCCTCAAAACATTCAAGAATTGATGACGGCTGCAAAGGTCATATTTAATATTTTCATATGATATGCTTTATGCCAAAATAATACTTGCTATGCAATCAATTGACTTGTCTTGAGTGTCTTCCTTTAAATAATTTATACAAGGCTACCAACGACACAGGGGTTCTTTGTCTGGCATGTATTTAATAAGCATGTTGACTTGGCCTTACATGATGTGAATTGTTTATAAAGTTGATGAAAACTGTACATGGACACTGTAAACACTGATTTGTAAATTAAGTTGGACTAGCTCTCTTCTGACCCCACCTTATGTAGGCATTTGTCACTGGAATGGATTTCTCCATCTGAAACCACAACCTATAAAATAAAACAGGGCCAAAACCATAATTTGGTCCCTGAGCTTGGCCAGCTTCTCTTCCGATCACAAAATCTTATTGCCACTAAACAGGCCTTACTGTTTCTATCTCACCTCTGTTGTGGTCGAAAGAGTCAATATTTTGCATGCAATCAATTCAAACTGTTCATTTTTTCCTAATTGATGTGATATTAATGGTCATTTTGTTTTTTTCAGGTCAAAGGAATTATTTTTGTGAAGGGATCTTTTGAAAGAAAAATGCTATTTTATTTCTTCTTGTTGAGGATAAAGATGCATTTTATGAGTTTGGCCAATAAAAAGTTGATACTTATCTGGCATGCTGTTTTTATGTTAACACTTGTGTAACTTGAAAACAGAATGGTTAATTTTACAAAATCAGATATTTTATATTTAAACTGACATCTATTTTGTATTATCTTTCTTGTCAACTATTTATTCATCCATAAGTCTCATGATGCTTTCATTTGTCACTAGTTTGTAGTTAACAGCATTTCTTCAGGAATTGGACTGCATCAGATGAATACTTGTTAAACTGGGTAAAACATACTTCAAGTCAACTTGTTAAATGTGCCTGACTTCGCTGGTTATGCCACACTTTAGTCCCTTAAGTTGTGTCTTAGGTTATGTGCTAACTAGGCAATTGTTGCAGTCACTTCTTTTCAGTGAGGAAGAAAAAATAGCAGGAGTTGAATACTTCAACATGGCTTTTCTTTTTTCCTTTCATTTTTAGTCTCATTCTTTGTCCATTTTAGATCTTTGGTTTATATATTAATAGTTGTACATCGTTGTATGGTGATTGGTTTATTGAATGGTCTCTCTCTCTCTCTCTCTCACACACACACACACACACTCGTCCTTTATTCTTTGGGGGTACATTATTTGACTTTTAGTTGACATGGTCAGGATGTTGGTTTTTGAAAATTGAACGTAAAACTAATAGATAGTGGTGAATTAATTTGAGATGGGGAGATGGGAGAGGATTAACCGTAGTAGAAATGGATGGGACTCGGGAACATAAAAGATGTAGATGCTGAAGTTTGAGTTGATGCAAAAGTAATCTTTTTTTTTTTTTTTTTTGGGATAAGAAGGATTTTCATTAAATTTTTTTTTACGTTTTTGTTTTTGGTGTCTTTCTATGCAGTTATACCTCAAATCTGGTCAGATTGGGCAAGGTGTCGGCATTTTGGAGGACTATCTCCAGGATCATCCATCTGATGCTAGTCTTCTCAGTGTCATCGACTTTTTAGCTTCTGTATTCATGGAAATTAATGCTTACAATAATGCTCTACAACGTATTGAGCATGCTGAAACTGTCTACTATTCTGGAAAGGAACTGCCATTGCAATTAAAAGTCAAAGCAGGAATCTGCCATCTTCACCTTGGAAATGTTGAAAGGGCAGAGGTTTGTTGTATTTAATTGGCATTGCTAATTACTTTCACTGTTCAACTGCTCAACAAACAGATCCCATTCCTCCCTTTCCCACCCCTGTTGAAACTTACATTACAGATGTCTCTTGAAACCCAATCCCCCCCCCCCCCCAACCCACAAAAAAAAGTCAGAAGAGTATGGGTGTTATTTTTCTTAATCATCCTTTATCTTTGTCTCAAATAGCTTGACAGTAGGCAATGTTTAATCTTCAAAATTTGTAGAAAATCAAGGATTTTAAATTTTTAGGTACTGACATAGATTTAAAGACTTGTTTGAATCATGTCTAAGAGGGAACCTTAGTTTTAACTGTCTAAAATTAAGTATTTATGAATGTTTATTTATTCAAAGGTGATTAACTTCCATTTAAACTTTGAATTTCTATACCAATCTGCCACATTTATTGTTGCCTTTTAGATTCTCATTAACCTTCTAGACTATTTTCTTATGCTATGCTTATTTTCCACTTTGTGATTTATTGAGAGGGAAATCTGTGTCCGGTTCCTAGAATATAAGTTTTATTAGGCTTTTTCAATTTTGAGATATATTTAGTCACTTTGTGAGGCCTTGATTACTTGCTACAGTTCCCCCTAAGAGCATTTGGGGCTTTAAAGGTTGACGATGGATAATTTTTGTACAAGCATATGCTTTCTGCCATTTCATGGCGATGGCTGGCTGTGAAAATTTTTGCATTATGACTATTTTCTTTTTTTCTTTTTTTTTTGGGGGGGGGGTGGGCTTGGGTGGTCAAGGTCTCTTAATGATTCTTGCATGGCTGCTTTGTAGACTCTCTTCAATGTGCACTGGGAAAGTGTTTGTGATCATACCGGATTGATTGCTGAGGTTGCTGATGCATATATGTGTCGGGAGTATTTTCAATCTGCATTGAAATACTACCATATGCTGGAGCCGCTTGTTGGCACTGACAATGTATGGGAAAATCCTTACAAATCTCTCTCTCTCTCTCTCTCTCTCTCTCTCTGTGACACAGCAATGATTTGGAGTCCAAACATTTTTTGTCTTTGTTCATGCAAGGGTATCCTGTTATGTAAAGCTAGATTGACTCATTTTGATCTGTCTTTTTGGTTGATACACTGTCTCAATAGTGCCTCATGCATAACAAAAGGAGAGATGAGGAACTTACCTTTGAACACTATACCCTTTAAGCTAATGAAAATTTTCTTCTGTTATATTATAGCAAAATATAGTTTTTTGATTCTTTGTGTGGTAGATCGGTTGTTAGAGTAGTGAATATGAATATGGGCACCAGTCGTTGGTTTGTGGATAAAGTTAAAATCCATTCCCCTTAAAGACACCCTTGTAGATTTGTTGTCCTATATACCAACACAAATAGTGGAAAGAAAAATAAAATAAAATAAAAAAATATATATATTTAAAATGCTAATCATGGAACTATAATGAATCAAGGTGACATTGAAAGACAAGGGCTTGGCATGTTAAGTTAAGCTGGGTTATTAATCAAATAGAGTATAGGTTCAAGGTTTAGTTGGTTCAAGTGATGAAGCTTTAGCAGCCACATGCTGAACTATAAATGTTAATTAAATGTTAATAAAACTAAAATTTCCAAGTGCATGGACAAATTTATGATTTGTGTTGGGTAGGTCAATGACATAAAGCTATTTTTCTCCTAAGAACACTGATGGACAACTGTTGAGAAAAGAAGCATATTCTTCATACGGGTTTTGTTGATCTAAAGAAAGCATATGATCAAGTTCCTACTTACTAACAAATCTTAGAATGAACCATATAAACACCTACATCATCCCTTGAAATCACATGATATCAGAGGTCTGCTACATGGAAAAAGTTGTCTGGTGTGAATCATGTAAATCATTTTCCAAATGAATGGGCAAACAAACATTTTATGTGCAAAATTGTTAAATGGCAGGCCTTCTTTTGTTCATGTGCAAAAGTGATGCAATATTTTGAACCATTAGAAGCCTAGGTAGTTCTGGAGGCTGCCATATGCAACTATATGCTGTCCATGAACCAAGCCCTGGGAGGGGCTTGACATACAATATCTTCTAGGCAATACTTAGTTGTAAATAAGACTGAGATTCTGGATTTTTTCTTGATGAGGTTATCTTTTCATCTACTACTTAAGATGACTAATTGGAAAAGGTATATATGTGGATTAGGAAACTGCCTAGGATTTGAGTTACTTATTCAACTGACTAGCTGAACAAAAAATGTTTAGCAAATATAAGTTTAGGAACTTCAAATCAATGATTGATGGGCCAAAACAATGCCTGCAGAGGTTGTTTTCTGGATGATTGGGTTGTCAGTAAAAGATATTCACGGTTTCATCACCACACTAGACATCTGGAAAAACACTGCATGTTCTGTTGCATCATTGAACAAGAATTTTGGTTGGGAAGCTCACTTGGTTCTGCATACATTGGCAATCATAACCTAATGCTGCTGGTTGGCATTATGACCCTTTCTCTTCAGTGGTACCCCTGTCATTATCTGATTATGCTCTGTAACGTAACATGTTCACCTTTTGCCAATTTTAGTTCGGAATCAGGCCAGTCAATTTGGATATAAGCCAAAACACCTACTTAATTCAAGTAGAGTTTTTTTCTCTTTTTCCCTCATAAGCTTTGACACTTGCACAAATAGGCCTTCTGCTGTGTAATTTATTTTGATTGCTGTCCTTTTACTCCTTTAAGGAGCCATGGGAACAATGAATACAAGCATGTTTGATATTTAGTTACTGTAAATGTTGATTTCATTTGCTTACTAATTATTTATGGGCAAATATATTATTTACAGCTTTATGCTTGATTTACTTCCACTGTTGATTTATATTTTTCATTTTCCTTGGGAGGGCTCCCCAGTTGAATTTGGGATTAAGGCTTTGTTGTTGGTGTTTCCTTAGGAGGGCTATACACATTTCAAAATAGGTCAGTGTTACTCATTCATGAAAGAAAGAGCAAAAGCCATTGAGTTCTTCTACAAAGGTGAGTTAAGCTCTTGAGATCCTCAGATTCTAATGAAACCAGGTTTCAAGTGCACATTTTGAAAATTATGATAAGACTTACTCTTCAATTCATTCTACTGTTTATTTTGCACTTGAGGCACAAGCAGAAGCCATCTGAGAGCATTATAGTATCTCAAAGTTTGGGGTGTACAGTTCTTTTACTTAGTACTGTAGGAGTAATGTTGTAGATTCCATGTACAAAGAAAAAGCCACAAGCGCTTGCCCTAGATTTTTGCAGATTTGGGAAAAAGGATTCATGAATGAGTCAAAGTTATAAATGTCATCAATGAAAAAATAAGCAAAGGAATATACATCAATAACTCAAGACAAAATGGAAGCCAGATGCATAATTTAGAAGATGGAGGCTACAGTGGATTATTAAAACTGCAGTAGATGTTTTTTCCTTTTGCAACTTAGGGATGTGGATGCATTATTCAAAAGAGTAGAAATTGGTCAAAATGAATGATGACAAGTGCACTAGGTGTAAACAAACACTGAAGTAAGCTGGAGTGCTGAAAAAAAAAAAAGTTTTGGGAATCTTAGAACAAATATGGCTTTAGGATAAAAAGAAATTATTGGCTGATGCTTTTGTAGGGATTAAACTGAGTTCAGAAGAATTAGTTATATTATCTTCATAGTATTTGTTCATACAGTTTCATTCATTTGAGTAATTTAATTCTGAATTGTATTAAAATGATATTTAGATATATTATCTCCATAGATTTTGTTCATGTGGTTTTATGCATTTGGGTAATGTAATTCTGAAATTTTCACTTCTGAATGACAATGAATGTGAAGTTATGGGTCCTTTGGTTTGCTTTCTGGGCAGTTAGAAGTCGTTCTAGGTGGTTAAATCAAGTTCTATGGCTGACCAAGTTCTTGCTTTCAGCTTTGAACACACCTAAAGATGGTGTTGATGCTCGATTGGCACTGGCATCACTCTTGCTTGAAGAAGCCAAAGAAGATGAAGCCATTTCTTTGCTATCTCCTCCAAATGATTTGGGTAGCCCCCCAACCCAGCAAAAAAAAAAGAAAGAAAAAGAAATGCTCAACAAAGATAATGAATTTGTATGTATGATGCAAGTGCTGATTCCATCCCTCTTTCTTGTCATTATAGATACAGATTCTCCCGATCCTAGTTCAGATAAACAGAAACCATGGTGGCTTGATGGGAAAATAAAGCTTAAACTTTGCCACATATATAGAGCTAAAGGGATGCTGGAGGACTTTGTCAATACAATATTGCCCTTGGTTCGTGATTCACTTTATGTCAAAACAAATCGGCCGAAGGTAACAGCAAAGCCTGTAGAGTGGCAGAAACTTTTATATCTATCATGGTATTCCACTAAATGTGGCCTGACAAGGACAAATTAATGGGCATTTAGTCCTCATAGTATTGCAGCCTCCCTAATATTGAGCCTGCTGTGCTCAGATATTTGTCCATTTCACTTGATTATTCTATATCATATTTTCTCACTTTTCCTAACATTCTTGTATTTTTTTTAATCTCCTTCATTTCTTCCTTTAGAATATAGTTAACATATCTCCTTATTCATTCATTGCTGCTTTTTCAGCATATTAAGTTACAACATCACTATCTATTAATGTGTGTTGGTTTTGAAGTCAGCAGTGAACTAAAGTAATGTGCTTGCATAAGCAATCTTGGCAGTCATAGATTTCCTTGCAGAATATTTTTTACATTTTCCTTTTCTTATTGTTTACTAACTTGCATTAGGTGAAGAAAAGGCTGACAGTGAGTGTTCTCCGTAAAAGAGCTAAAGTTCTAGATATACAGGAAACTGCCGATGTATTTGGTGCAGTCAGACCATTGGCTTCTCGATCAGTTCTGTGAGTAGTTAATTTTCCTTTGCTTTTTAATAAATATGACACAAGCTAGTTTTCTTTCATCCATTTTTGGCTTGCTTGACATCTAGATTTCTCTATCCACTGTTCTGTTTGGATATTAACTTTGAAATTAAAAGCTAAATGCCTTTCTTGTAGAAGTTTTGATATTCTATTATTGTTTTTGATCAACCATAAAATAAATGCAATGATTATTGCAGCCATGAAGTTTGCTCCCAAATTATTTTCATTTCATAAACACCTGATGGTCAAAGTTGCTAACTTTACCATAGAAATTTGCTATCTTTTTGCTTTAAAAAACTCATTATTATTATTTTCACTTCAGCATGGAATCTGTACGAGTTATGTTATGCAATTTCCAATGTTTTTTTTTTCCATTGTTTTGGCTGGGAGTTTTTTTTTGGGGGGGGGGGGGGGGGGGGGGGGGAGGGGAGGGGGCTTTCTATGTCATTTATATTGGTAGGGACAGCAACTAACTTATAAGGCTCTGCTTTAGATCACAAGCTGCCAGAGCGAGAAAGCTGCTTCAAAAGAAGGAAGAACAGAAAGCTACAGCCAGGGCAGCTGGTGTTGATTTGTTCAGTGATGATACAGATGATAATTGTTGGGTAAAGCTTAAATGTTTGTTTTTGACTTGTATGAGCATCACTTAATCAATAACATCTTTTATATGAGGCCTGTAATCTGATATTTTCTCTGTTGGGATGTTTGAAGGAAGAAGAAATGTGCAAAAATGAGGAGGAAGAAGAAGTCAGAGTTCCTCCCCTGCCAAATTTTCTAGAGGATGAAGAGCATTATGATCTTATTATAGATGTCTGTACTTTTTCCTTTCTCTGTTTGATTTACATAACCCACACCTGCACCAAAAGAAATATTGTTCTTTACTTTTTTTTTTTTTTTAAACTTATGTCTTCCTGTCAGTGTTTGTATGTTAGTGTGGCTTTCTCAGGTGGTTGTGTTGAGCTGTATCAGAATCACTTCTACCTCTGATAGTTTAGTCGTGTTTTACAGTTGTGTAAAGCATTGCAATCTTTGCAAAGGTATTGGGAAGCTTTACAGATCATTTTTCTCACCCGGAGATTGGCTTATGACAGACTACATGCTGAGAAGAAGGAAGAACTTCAGTCTCTTGAAGCTCGTAATCCCTAAATACAGAAGATAATCATTTCTTTAGACTGGTTCTAGATTCCATCCTTCCCACTGTTATAAAAAAATTACTAAAAAATGGTTCAAGCAACTGTCTTTTGAAAAATGATTAAAACTTGTGGCTTCTTCCTTAATATATTATCCTGTTCATGTTTCTACAGAAATATCATACAACACTACAGATCCAAAGCATGGATTTGATTATGTTCGATCAATGGTTCAGCAGCATCCCCACAGCATTTCAGCCTGGAACTGCTATTACAAAATTACTTCGAGGTGCTTGAGACTTGGCATATCTTTTATGCACTTTATATATGCTTATAGCTTGCTGATAAAAAAAATTGAAAAGACATTCAAAATATCATGTTTTCATGTCTAGTGATTTTACCATCCTTTTGGTTTTTGTAAACTTGCGAATTTATAGACTCAAAAAGCCTAGGCGTCAGTTGTCAAAGTGGGGATAGTGTCTGTCAAGAAGAAAAGATGAGGTAGCTAAGTTTTTCCAAAAGATATACCATGAGACCTCAGCAGTTAAGACCATAAAAATCCACATTAGAAGTCTTAGGCTTCAATCTTAGGTGGGAGGGGGTGCATAGGACTTATGTGAAAGGGGAGAGTTGCCCCTATTGTATAATGTCTCCTAGTGGACCAAAAAAGATATATGCTGTCATGAGACAGACGTCAGTTTCATCCAACAAGAATGCAATGTCAAGCTGTTATGTTCTCTGACAATCAGTTATTGGTCAAACCTCATTGCATTTCTGAGAATGATAAAGAGCTGTTGTATTTTCTGACAGTCAGTTATCACTCAATCATCATTGCATTTCTGACAATGATAAAGAGCTTTTGGTCTTTGGTTGTGGCAATCATAACTCTTTTTAAAAATAGGAAAATGTTGCAATCCTATATATGATTGGCAAGATAGAAATCGTGTTTCTTAGCACCAACACTTTCCTAGTGTCCCACACTCCTTGTGCATGATAACCATTGGCCTATTGTATTGATCATTCAGGTACTTGAATGCTATGAGGCACTAAAAGGAACCTGTACCTACCACGTCTAAATTGTTAGTATATTTGGTTGATTTCTAACGGAAATGCAGCACACAACACTTCTTTTATCACCACATACCACATTGTTTTAGACCTCCTTTTTCCTTCTTGGATTTTGTCACTTTTTGGTACTGGGTGCATCCATAGGCCTATGTGATGGTCTGATTCCACTCGTATCTAGTTACTAGTTCTTTCTTTGTATTCCTACGGATCCTTCATGGCTACTTCATTTCAGTTGCACTTTGTTGCCTGGACCTCCCAGCCAAATGGTCTGATTTCTATCTGCTACCTCACAGTTTAAGTTATTGGCACAAGTCACTTTAGATAATAGATTGAATAGAGCTTGCACTTTAGGATATTCCTGAAGTTTTGCTTTTGCCTGATCATTTCAGTCCTTTCTCTTACACATTCCTTTGGGACTAATTTTCGTTGTTCATAATTGTTAACTAAACAAAGAAGAGTTGTTTTAGCATGTTATCTTTTTTCCTTTGGTTGGTGTATGCGAGGGCATCACATCATTGGTGTAAACGTGGTCTTTCCACATGTCCTCAGAGCAAGAACCTAGCCAAAGAATAACAGCTTATGCCTTTTCTTTATTCTTGAATGTACATGTTTATTCATTGATGGTTTTCATATAACATTGTAGATTGGTTAAGGGCTACTCAAAACACGGAAAATTCTTACGTGACATGCGCGCTAAATACAGTGACTGTGTGCCACCCATCATAATCTCTGGGCATCATTTCACTATGGGGAGCTTTTATCAAGATGCCGCGAAAGATTACCTAGAAGCTTATAAATTGTTGCCAGAAAGTCCTTTGATTAGTCTGTGTGTAGGTAAGGTGGTGTTTTTTTTTTGTGTGTGTCTAATTTTCTTTTTCTTTTTCATTTTTTTGGTCCTAGAGATTACACATCTATGTTACCACACTACTACAGTCTGTACAAATGATCCACCTTGCTGAGTTTATCGATACACATTTTGTTCTCCTTTGCCAGGAACTGCCTTAATCAATTTAGCCCTTGGGTTTAGACTTCAAAACAAGCATCAATGTGTTGCACAAGGATTAGCATTTCTCTATAACAGTTTACGATTTACTGAAAATAGCCAGGTTTGGTTATATTTTCATACTCGGAAATTGTTTCATTGAGCTAGCCATGATTGATTTCATTGATTTCCATATAACATGTGTTTCTTGTATGAATCTAGACATTTTTATGAATTAAAATTTAATTAATATAGGTTTTCAGTGTGCATGGTGGCTGTTGACTTCAGAAAATAGATTGTAGATGGTTAATGTTCTGCAGCCTCTGAAATGCAGCCCCGTAATTTGGCTATGAAATGATAAATAAAAAGGCTTATATGACTTCGATCTTCTTGCTATGTTGGCTATTGTAAACCTTTTCAGTGAGCTTTTACCTTTGCGCTGTGATGTGAAAATACAGATTAGACAGGGCTCATGTACAAAAGGAGGACAATGTCGTTGGAGATCTTACCTTTTAACATGATGCCAAGTTGACTATGGTGTCATGTCAGGATGCTTTGTTAAAATTGGATGCAAAATTAAAGGAATGCTAGAAATTCTTGACCAGATAAGGTTGAAACAAATTGGTGATAATTAGGCTTGTGAATGGTTCAGGTAAATGAACCCTGCACATTTCCATGAACTGAACTAGTTATGGTTTAACCAAAATGTAAATCGTAGCTGAACCATGAAAACCTGTTTTATAATTCTTAAGGTTTATCCAAGTATAACCTTTTTATGTCATCTTACATTGTAAAGCTTCATTAATTAAAAATAAGATTAATTATGTTTTGTTAAACTTTAAGTTTGGTTTGTCACTCCAACTATTAGGTTAGAATATTTTCTTACATGAAATTGGTGTGAATGATGAGTAAATAAAAGTTATTTGTGCATTAATTTAATACAAAAAAAATTAATGAAATTGTTTTAAATTTAATGTTAGTAACAAAACATATAAATAGGTTTGGTTTGGTTATCTGTGGTTTTTTGAAATCACAAACTGTAACCGATCCAATCATAATGTTTTTTTTTTTTTCAAGGTTCGGTTAACCATTATTAAAATCAATTTAGTTAAACATGCTTCGCAGTTCAGATAAATCAATTTGCTCTGGGTTACCTATTTATTTGCTTTTTTTTTTTTATCTTTCACACCTCTATGCAATGGTATATGAAAAAGGAAACATGAGACTATAAAAATTTAATATTTACCCCATTACTGCTGAAGAATGCTCATGTGCAACTGTTTTGGTGTCTAAATAGGATTTCTTGTTTTACCATCTTCTCTTGTGCATGCAAATGGGCCTGCAGAGTGGGCTACATTGTGGTGACACATGGAGAAATGTGCATATATGGTGCCATTGGTAGTCTCTGGTGTTTAGATTTTAGTTTGATGTGTGCGAAGCTAGTTAGATTCCTACAAGGCTGCATGGTGCATGTTCAGGAAACACCAAATTTGATGCTTTTGTTGGGTTTTCAATTCATTGCCTCTTTATATTATACAGTGTCTACTCTGACTTTTAACATAGTTATAGATGTATACTTTGTTTATGTGCATATGTAACTTTGTAATTTATACTGCTACTTGGGATGATTTATGGAGCTTTATTAGACCTAATGGTTCTCCATCAAAGCAGGATCAAATGTTGTATTGCAACTAAGATTGCCAAAGTTTCAGTTAGGCGTACAATTTTATTCTCTGTCCATCCTATCCCTTTCTATGTGGCGTATGGTTTCATAAAAAATTGCATTTTCCTGTGAACTTTCTGTTTTTCATTTTTTTTTTTCCTCTTCAGGCTTCTCAATTTCATTTGTCTCATAGCAAACTTAACTTCTCATTCTTAGGATAGTCAAATGTTAGGATTGCCTATTTGTCATTTCTTGTCTCTGTCTGTGTTTTTGAGCTGCCTATTCTTGGCTCATTTTCTTTGTACTATACTTATGCTCTATGTATGTTTTGCAGGAGGCATGTTATAATATTGCTCGCGCTTATCATCACGTGGGACTTGTATCCCTGGCAGTCTCATATTATGAAAAGGTGCTAGCAACTCGTGTGAAAGATTACCCTATTCCAAAACTGTTGAATGAGAGCACAGTTGCTTCAGAAAATCTTAAACCAGGTTATTGCGAGCTGCGAAGAGAGGCAGCTTACAATTTGCATTTAATATACAAAAAGAGTGGAGCGCTGGATCTTGCTAGGCAGGTCTTAAAAGATCACTGCACCTTCTGAGTTGCTGCATTATTTGGCTTTCCTGAAAAAATGCGGTAATCTAATCTGTACAGATTGCTTGTGAATTGATTGCCTTGTTTTTATTGAGGTTCCTTTAAATTGGTTATCCAAGCCATGCTTTTTAACTTCTCCGTGATGATTTGACAACAGCCGGGCAATCCGAGCTAAATAGGACACTGGCCTTATTACTGGTTTTGGTACACTTCATGAGCTAGATGTGTTGTGATGAAACACTGCGAGGAATAGGGTGGCATGGTATGGCTGATCAAATTTTGATTCTTGTTGCCAAAGGGATGTGCCCCTTATTTTGAATCTGGGTAATTCTTCGCAAATTAAATTCAGGATTAAAGTTTTGTTATTATTGTTCTGGTTTTTGTTTGCTGCAGCAGAAACTTTTCCCTTCAGTGTTGTTAATGCCAGAATCTAAGAAGCTGGGAGCAACAACAATTGTAAGTCTTCAGTTTGCCGTGCAATGGCATGATAAGCCAGTTCATTATTGATCCAATTTGCATTATATTGCCCCCAAGAATGAATTTGCTAATGATAGGATGCCTAGAAATTCAAGTTCATGATAGCATGCTTTGTCTCCATGTCCTTCCAAAATCGCCCATAGTCACATCCTAGTTTGAAGGAATATTTTCATGTGCAATAATTATACCAAACATTCATATTACCAATTTCTTTTTCTTCTTCTTCTTCTTCTTTTCTTTTCTTTTTCATTAGAAGATTCACTAAGAGTTATATATATATATATATATATCTTTTTTTATTTAAAAAATAAAACTTAATATTTTTAACTACTAAAAATATTCTTATGAGACATTTCACTAGTTGCATCCTCATAATTATTCAAAAATTTATTGTAAAAAAAAAATAAATTCAAACTTGACTAATTTGTTCCCAAGTTCTCAAAAAAGTGGGGTCTTTCATACTACAAGAAATCATGGTATCAATATGGGTCAAATCTTTCTTGATCAACACATGCATTTTCTTCCCAAAAGTTGGGAACAATTACAAGGATAGCTCTTTATGGGACAATTTCATGGCTCAAAAAAAAAAATTAAAGTAACTAATGGAAATAAATCAATGTTTCTGGCCGTAGGATGAGAGGATTAAGACGTTAAAATATTTTTAAAATAAAAATTACATATGTTTTTTAATTTATTTAATAGTTAAATTGTTTTACATAAAAGGACACATTTAAAAAATATCAGATTTATTAAATTCAAAATGTTTTTTGACAAATTATTATGCCTATTAATGCAAAAAGATGTTATTTTTAACTAAATAACTCATGACTAATATAATAATATACAAACTTTTTCATAATTCAGTTATAATAGTATAAATTATAAGTAAGTATGTTTTATTTTATTTTGTAAAAAAATTATTGAAACTCAATTAAATTATAATAAAATTAAATTTTAATTTTTTAAAAAATAATATTAAATATATGATTTGAAACATGTTTTTTTTTTTTTTTACTTCTAATATAATCCTTTGTTTAGTCAAACACAAAGTATTTGTTGTAAGGGCAAAATCAAAGGTCCAGGACAAAATTGCACCATGCAGTATTTCACATGGAATTGAAGGCCATGGGGGACCCCAAAAAAAAAAGGAAAAAAATAGTCTGTTGTAAGTTGTAGCACATCAAATAGAATAACTTTGATATATGTCATCCATGTGACTTGTGGTTAAGATCTCTACATGGTGGAGTTGAAATCTAGTCTGTAAAACAAGATAAACAAAATGTTCCTTTTCTAAAAGCCAAGCAGGATGAGCCACAAATCATATATGATTGAACAAAACAAACAACCAAAAGCAATGACCAAGTGACATGCATGTCAGCCAAAGGGAAGGGTTTATGATGAGTAGGAAAACATTGAAGGAAAACCATAATTTCTATTTACAAGCAGCACCAAAATCCTTGCTTACATCTATTTACAACAGCATAAAGCACACCCTAATGATAACTCACATCTCAAAAAGCTGATAAAAGACCTCACTGTAAACAAAAGGAAAAGGAAAAGAAGTCATACTAGATGACTATGACCATATCCAATCGTGTATCTACACAAAAGTGGGCAACAAAGAGTTGTAATAGAGAAAATTGCAGATGCATCCGAATCCTTCAGAGAGTGCGGAAAGCAGTCCATCTAGTCTTAGATATCTGAATTGAGGATTAGGGCATTGAACAAATCATCCAGTGATGAAGTACACCAATGATTTTTGCCACAAGCTTTGCCCTTCTTGATGTCAGTGAGCTGCTCATATGCACACCATGGGAAACTGAGGAAATGATCTCGAGGCATGCCTTCATTGTAGAGACCCCAGAATCTTGGATGATAAGTAACATGGTACCAAGCGGATGCTTTGGCATACAAGTCATCAGGGCCACCTTCGTGCTCATCAATTCCTTTGTCATTGAACCATGCCTTGGCTTGTTTCCTCAAGGACCTAATGGCAACCATGATTGCATCCAAATCCCTTTTTCTGTCAAAGGATTTAGACATTTTCAGGATCCATCCACTGAGTATTTCCGCCTCAGTTTTGATCCCATAATAGTCCATCAGGTTCCCCAACTGCTTATCATATTCATTTTTATAATAGAAAGCCTGGCTGATGTAGTCCTCAAATCCAGCTACTTCCATTTCAGGATCATAAGAACGCTCTGCCACATCTTTAGTGAAGGATCTTATGAGACCCGTTTCCGGTTCAATGTTTTTACAGCTCGAAAAAGCTTTCCAAGTATGCGCTGCGATTCATATGTGGGCTTATGATCCTGCTTTTCCATAAAATCCGGATATTCTTTGACGCGCAGTTTTTGTGGAATTTCAGCTGGAACACCAGTTTTTGGGAAATCAACAGCAATTGAGGATAGTTTTGCAAGTTCAGTACATTTTTCACTCATGGCCATGGACCTCTCCTTATCTGCATGGACAATGTGGGCATGACAAATTATCCCCAAGTTATCATTGAGTATGTAGTCTGCAAAATACTCCTGGACTTCCTGTACATGAGCAGCAAACATGTTCAAACAAAGAAACAGTGATTGGCAAAGAAGAATCAACACAAATTCATAAGAACTTCCTACAAGGGTATTATACGTTACCTCTATGGAAACATAATGATCTAAAACAATGCTTTGCGCTGCAGTATAATCCATTGCTGAAACCGGCCGAGGTGGAATTAAGTCACCATCCCAACAGACAAAGTAAACATCTCCATCCAAATCGCTTCCCGAACATTCATTTGTATGTGGTCTGATTGAACGAGTAACTAGTTTCAGTAAAATATAATGGAATGAAAAAGTTTTATAGAAAACAGATGCTTCCTTTAGAGGTGCCTAATTACAATAAACTGATGTTTCCATAGCAAAGCTTGAACCAACTCAGGGAAAATTGAATGCACAAGCAGAATGAATTATGAAAAAATAAATCCGGAAGCATTAAATTTTGAAACGAGTCTTCAGACTTTTACCTCTTTCCTTTCTGGGGAAAGACAACACAATCCACCATGTGGTGCAAAGCTGGCACATCCACAGCCTCTAGGACACGAATGTCTCCAGGGTGTAGACAAGGATTTTTTGCGACGACTACAGTCCCCACAACTGCATGAATGTGTTGCTTTGATTCGCTAGCAGAGAGTTGCCCATGACCAGTACAGGAGTAACGCAAAAATATTTGACCATATTCCAGTGTCGAAGTTTCATCCAGACAACCCATCATAATCCTTCCTTTTGGAATGAATATCTTTGTCTTTGTTCGCAAATCAAGCAACTTTGAAGCCCGGAACGTCTGCAGCATCAGGGAAAGGAATGGCTCAACATCTGGCTTATAACATGCAAGCATCTCCTTAAGGAGGGTAGTATTCTCTCCTGGAGCCATCAGGTTAAGAGCCTCCTGTGCCCTCAGAGGATCTTCCAGGACAGCATTTAGTTGAGCCACAGCCTCTTTTTGCTTGCTTTCAAACACATGATTCCTGACCCCAAGGGTAGACAAAAGAATGATCACTTGGCGATTAAGGAAACAAGGCTGATACTTGCTCCATGCTAAAACATCCAAACTAGTGTTTCTCGATTTGTACTTGCACATACTCTTCCTCAATGATAGCTTCATTGAAGAAGTTGGATCAACAGCCACAACACCTTTGTATCCACCATACCTGATCTGAAAGGCAGATGGAACGTAACATTTGAACCCAAATTTTTGGGCTATGCTTCGAGCCAATTCAGCAGAAATCTTTCCAATTCCATCTGAAAAGATGTACTTGACTTCACCTGTTTCAATCTCAACATCAGGAATGACTTCAGTTTCATGCCTACCAACATGGAAAGATTCCCTTGATGAGCTGAATGACTGACCAAGCCTAGCAGCATATTTGGCCACATTCTTTATGTCAGTAAAGTCACCCATCCATTCTCTGATATCTTCTGCACTGAGGCCAGGTCTGGAAGCAAACATCCAAGCAGAATTTTCTCGTAATTGACTTTGTGAAAATCCAAGAAACTCAAACTTCTTATCACCAATAACTATGCCATTCCTGAGTACTGACAGTATCCTTTGATATATTCTAGTGCGTCTCCCCTCATTTTCAGAAGAAGTCCTCGGCAACAAGTTTGTTGAGTAAAGCTTATCAAGATCCTCGTCGACAAAGGAAACACGAAGAAAGTTATCAACATCATCAGGATATTGGCGCAAGACACGATTGGAGAGATTCACTTCTGGGCCACCAAAATACACTTTAGTCGGTGTCACTTGCACCCTACGCATGTACACCAAGCCATCATCCAAAGGAACCACAGGTGGCATAGGAAGTCTTCCAGAAGCAATGTACTTCTGGTACTGCTCCCTAAGCCACTTTACAGGATCATAGCAGCACTCCCTCAAATGGCATAGTTTCTCAAGTGCATCTTCTATGTACTCAATTTTCATCCTACGTGGATCGACCAACCGAAAGAAATTATCATCCAGTGCTGGTGCAGGTAGATAACCATTCTGAACCAAGGCATTAACTTTGAACAAGATGTTGAACGGGATTTGAAATCCTTGAGGTGCATTCACCAAGGGAACAAGGTCCAAGCCACAAGAGAAGGTTGAACCTTGTTCCAGAACGAACTGACTCCGAGTTTCTTTATAGTAAAACAAGTTGTCTTGAAAATCTGGAAGTTGAACTTGAGGGGGAATCTCCAAGCACAGAGCAGAAGATTGTCCGATGCAGCACCCTGGAGTAAAATCAACTTCACGAACCCACTGGCCATCAGCAATTTGCTTGAAGTAGCTGAGGATAGGTTTATCTATCTTGTATATCCTCGGGGCACCATGCAACTGGCGAAGAGAAATAAGAAACCAAGTTATTTATTTAGTGTTGCAGCAGACCAAGGAGAATTATGGCATAGTGTACACTTATATGCCAAACATTGTTAATTGGCAATCTGATCAGCTCTTGACGTATGGTAGAGTTTAGAATGAGAGATCCATATCCATACGACTTAAAACTGCAGAAAATTTTATCTACAGCGATACTTCCTATCTTTAATATAGATTCTGGTGTATTGCATATGGAATAAAAAATGACGACAAACAATCTATGGAATATTTAAAATTTCAAACCTGAATGAGGAGGTACTTCTTTGTTTGATGACCAGGACGATGCAAGACAACCTGCAAAATGTTCTCGTAGGAGAGCTCGAGTTTGTATTTTGTGGAGGCGAAAGACAGAAAGAAGTAGAACGTTTTCAATTTGAACCCAAAGCTGAATGAAACATTTTCCTGTGTCCAGAGAACATAAAATGTTTCCTTCGATGTTTGGCACCCACAATGCAATGTTATGTCATCCATGCTACGCTGAAAGGTCTTCGGTATGGGAACAATATCACCCCGTAGATCCCTAGCTTTCAAATAAGAGTCTCCATACCACAGGTGGCCATCTGCTGCTACGGACTTAATGATCTCAGCGGCTTCTGAGTCTGTGAATTGAACCCTTGCATGTGTTCTTGAGCCTTGGCTTTTGGGTTCAGCAACCTCCAGCGCATAAACAGTCCCTTCATCTGTATATTGCTCCAGAAATCCTTTTATCACTTCTGCTGGATCGGCTGAGGGAAATCCATACAGACTGATGGTCTTGCCCATTCCGTCTAATCAAATTAAGCTGCAGTTTCATGTAAGGTACAATGTTAGCTGCAGACAGAGATGCATTCCGGGAATCATTCCAGACATTAGAAAGCTCACTAGAAGGCTTAACTTCAAATTATCAGTACTTGCATTTTAGAACAAATTGCCTCTCACATTAAAAAGGAGGAAAAATTCTTGCGAGTTACAATTACATAACATTGTAGCACCGCGCGGAAACAGAACAAAGAGAGGCCTGCAAAATCTCTCCTACGACAGTGTGATGCCAGCATGGCTGCATCAGCTGAGCCTCACAAATTCACAATCCTAGGCATGCTGCTAACAACAGCGTGGAAAATACGTCCGCGAAGATTCAAATCAAAACATGTCGACAAGAAGCACGTAAAACAACCAAATGGTACCAGAAACCATGATTGATGGGAACTCTACTAAAATGCTTGTAACTACAGGCTCATAACTAGAAATGTTCAATCGCAAAACTCGTAGTAAATAACACCTGACCAAGAAGCTAAAGCAACCAAGAAAAATGAAAAAACCAAAAGGGGAACAATTGAAACCATTTGAGTTGCTATTATCTTCATTGATCACATGAAGCAACTACAAGAACATGCTCCAAGATGCATGAATTTAAGTCAAGAAGACTTCCCGTGAGCAAAAGAGAATCGAGAGGAATGTGGGTGATATATAAAAACTCTTACCAAAGATTGTAGAGTTGATCAGCTGCCAGATTTCAGTAAGCGCACCAAAAGCCCTGCAAGACGGAATGCTTTTATAAGTGCCCACCAAAACTTGCCAAGCAAGGGAATGTGAGGGCGAAAGATGGAGAGACCAATGGTCAACGCTGGTCAATTCCAAGTCAACACGGTGCCTATGTCTGTATGTATGTGTGTGGCGCCAATCAAATAAGAGCAAGAGTTGAGGAATATTAGCGACACAAATTCTTCCTAAATTTTCAGAAATTTTCAGAAATTGTGTTGGAACGTAGCTAATATGACATTTTATTATTATTATTATTATTTTATTATAATTGCTTGTTTAAATTTCATTGCATGGCCACTTTGTGGGTCATGTTTGTTCTCATTTGTTGTTGCCCGTTACGCATTGTTGCTGAAAAGCAAGAATTTTTTTCGCTCTCTTTCCCCTCAGCTTCTCTAACAAAGTATTATTTACCCCTCAGTCGGGCTGCACTGTTCCCTCTCGGCAATGGAATAATTTAGAAATTTTATCAACTCGTCAACCGTGTTCCTGCCAGTGGAATTTCTAAACTACTGATGGCAACTGATAACAATCCCTAGAATCCAAGATGCACCATTGGCTTTACCTGAATGGCACATTGCATTCACAATTCTAAATTACAATTGGATGCAATCTCACGGCCCCACAACGGTTTGGGTGGGGGGTGGGGGTGGGTTAGGCCAATCAGCTTATGAGGCTTGAAAGACAAACGCATACGTCCCCACTAGTTGGAAGTTCCTTTCACCCTGAACTTTTGAGAAAAGTCGTCAACATTATGCTCCCCAATATGATTCTTAACTTGATGAGGAAGCAGAGATGGGGTCCCCACATCGCATGGCAACATTACCCCTAAAGTTCGATATGATTTTGATGGAGAACTTCTGCTTGAAGGGACTTGGGCAATTGGGTTAACTTGGGGCCGAGGTTTAACCATAATAATATGCATATACTATTTGGTTTAGAAAAATGAGAACTTCTATGACAAGGTGATTCTGCCTATTATTCTTCATAATTCTAGAATTTAGTGGAATCCTTTAGAATCATGTAGATAATTCTCTTGATTTCTTGTAAAAGATAGAGTAATGTAGAATAATCTAGAAAGGGAATAGAGACCATTAGATCAAATAAATCCTAGTCATCTATTAGGGAGGTGAAACACTATATAAATCCTTAGGAACCTCATTTATAAAGCATCTAAGCAATTGTGTATTTGCATTCTTGAAGTAATATAGCATTTTCCAAGTTTTCCAAATCTTTTGTCTACTTGTGTGCTTCATTCTATTCTCAGCTAGTAGCATTCTAGTTCTAGGAGCAGGCTGAACTAGCATTCGGGTCGGGTGAATTGCTAGTGCCGCACGGGTCGTTGGTAGATCAAGGCCAAGTCCGTGACAAGTGGTATCAGAGCACGGTTTCTACAAGTAGCAAGCACACTTTGTCTGGTAAGTATGTCTGGTCCTCACAGTGATATTACCCACGTGTCTGAGGAAGCCGTGAAACAACCCAAAAAAGGGAGATCAAGGTCAAGGGATGTCTTGGAAGACGCCAATGCAAGGCTCACAAAGGTTGAGCTTGCTGTGGCCGATGGGCAGGAGAAGTTCGAGGTAGCAGACCAGCGCATCGAGAAGCTCGAAAGGGAGAGTGTAGAGCTTCGTGAGGAGATGCAAGGTGCCTTGAACCAAGTCCTATCAAGGTGTCTAGACCAAGTGAAGACCTTGGAAGAGACCCTCCATTGTGAGGTTGTGGTGTTGAAGGAAGAGCTCGAGAGAGTCTCCAACGAGTTGAAGGAGACCAAGGATGGGCTAGTCCTTTGCAAAAAGGCAGTTGTTCAAGGTGGAAGCATTGTCTTGCCTACGGTAGCCGTTTCTTCAAAGGTGGATGTTTCAAGGCCCAAGGCGTATAATGGGTCAAGGAATGCGAAAGAGATCGATAACTTTCTATGGAGCTTGGAGCAATACTCCAAGGCACTTGGTGTCACGGAGGATACCAAGAAGATCGATAGTGCTGCTTTATACCTCGTGGATACCGCGATGGTATGGTGGAGAAGGAGGTATAGCGACATCGAAAGAGGTACTTGCATCATCAATACATGGGACGAGTTCAAGAGAGAACTCAAGCGGCAATTCTATCCAGAGAATGCCGAGGAGGAGGCGAGAGCGAAACTAAGGTGTTTTCAACAAAAGGGGAGCATACGAGAGTATGTGAAGGAATTCTCCGCAGTGTTGCTGGAAATTCCCGACTACCCCGACAAAGAAGCATTCTTTGCATTCAAAGATGACTTACAAAATTGGGCAAAGTTGGAGATCCAAAGACATGGTGTTCAAGACCTCGCCACTGCTATTTTCATTGCCGAGTCGCTAATAGAGTTCAAGAAGCCCGAGAAGCTCAAGTCTCACAAGGACAAGGACGGCAAGGGAAAGAGTGGGGGAGATAATCCTTCAAACAAAGGTCGTTTTCACAAGTACAATGGGCCTAGGGAAGGGAAGAACACCAAGGACGGCCAAAGCAATGATCAAGGCCCTCTTAAGTGCTACTTTTGTGATGGGCCGCATAAGGCAAGGGACTGCCCAAGGAAAGCCAAGCTCTCGACCATAGTTGAAGAAATGGAGGAACAACAACAACGTAAGGAGACGAGGATGGGATCTTTACAAATCCTCAATGCCATCAAAACCAAAGTTGAAGTGCCTAAGACCGAAAAGAGAGGACGGTTATACGTGGAAGCAAAGGTAAGTAACCAAGTAGTTAAAGCCTTAGTAGATACTGGAGCTTCCAACAATTTCCTTCAAGAGGA
This sequence comes from Ceriops zippeliana, assembly GCA_037897445.1. Classification (NCBI taxonomy): domain Eukaryota; kingdom Viridiplantae; phylum Streptophyta; class Magnoliopsida; order Malpighiales; family Rhizophoraceae; genus Ceriops; species Ceriops zippeliana. Next base: position 1,724,420 of record JBAPLH010000062.1, on the reverse strand, counting down.
GGAAGCAAGACGACTAGGCATCAAATACAGTAAGGAGCGAAGATGGCTCAAAGCAGTAAATTCAGAGCCAAAATCAATTTTCGGCATCGCTCATAGCATAGAGGTACGTATGGGTGAATGGTGTGGCCTCGTAGATTTCTCTATAGTTCCAATGGATGATTATCCTATTGTGCTTGGTATGGAGTTTATGGATCGTGTTAAAGTCATTCCTATTCCTTTTGCCAACACAATGTGTATTTTGGAGGAAGGCAACACCTGCATGGTACCTTTGGCTAGAGAAACCGGCCTTCAATCGAGGCAAATCTCAACCATGCAACTGTCCAAAGGTGTGAAGAAGGCACAACCTACCTTTCTTGCATCCTTGAAGGATGGAAAGGATGATTCTGCAACAAAGGTCCTACCCAAAGAAGTCTCACACGTCCTAAAGGAGTTCAAGGACGTTATGCCTCCCGAGTTGCCTAAGAAGCTCCCACTTAAGCGAGAGGTAGACCACAAGATTGAGCTAGTCCCTAAAGTAAGACCACCTGCTGCGGTGCCTTACCGAATGACACCTCCTGAGTTAGAGGAACTTAGGAAGCAACTTAAGGAGCTGTTGGATGTGGGTTACATTCAACCGTCGAAGACTCCATATGGTGCACCTGTGCTGTTCCAAAAGAAGAACGATGGGTCACTCCGGTTGTGCATCGACTACCGGGCGCTCAACAAAATCACTGAGAAGAATAAGTATCTCATTCCGTTGATAGCTGACTTGTTCGATCAGCTGGGTGAAGCACGATGGTTCTCAAAGCTGGATTTGAGATCGGGATACTATCAAGTGAGGATTGCTGAAGGAGATGAGCCAAAGACCACTTGTGTTACGAGGTATGGCTCCTTTGAGTTTTTAGTCATGCCATTTGGACTCACTAATGCCCCTGCCACATTCTGCACCCTTATGAATAGAGTTTTCGAGTCATTTTTAGATAAATTTGTCGTAGTATATTTGGATGATATCATTATCTATAGTAAGACGTTAGATGAGCACATTAGTCATCTACGACAAGTTTTCCAAGTACTAAGGAAGCACGAGTTGTACGTGAAGAGGGAGAAATGTGCCTTTGCGCAACGAGAGGTCGCATTCTTAGGGCACATTGTCGGCGGAGGCAAAATACGGATGGATGAGTCCATAGTGTAAGCCATCCACAACTGGGAGCCGCCAAAGAAGGTGACCGAGGTACGATCCTTTTTGGGCCTCGTTAACTATTATAGAAGGTTTATAAATGGCTACTCTTCCATTGCAACTCCGCTCACTGATTTGTTAAAGAAGAATAAAATGTGGAGTTGGGACGATAAATGCCAAAGAGCATTTGAAGCGCTCAAGTAAGCGGTAGTTAACGAGCCAGTGTTGGCTCTTCCCAACCACATGAAACCTTATGAGGTACATACTGATGCTTCTGATTTTGCGACTGGCGGTGTGTTAATGCAAGAGGGACATCCCATCATATATGAGAGCCGCAAGTTGAATGAAACTGAGCGCCGGTATACAGTCCAGGAGAAGGAGATAACTGCAGTAGTGCATTACCTACGAACCTGGAGGCATTATTTGCTGGGGTCTAAGTTTGTTGTGAAGACGGACAACATTGCCACAAGTTACTTCCTCAATCAAAAGAAACTAATTCCAAAGCAAGTGAGATGGCAAGCTTTCTTGGCGGAATTGGACTTTGTGATGGAGTATAAGTCGGGAAAGGCTAATTTGGTGGCCGACGCATTGAGTAGAAAGGCCGAACTAGCCGCCATCACAAGTCCAAACTTCCCTTTAGTAAAACAAGTCACGGAAGGATTGGAGCACGACCCACAAGCCAAGAGTTTGAGAGAATTGGCAAGTAGTGGGAAGACTCGCCGATTCTGACTTGAAGATGGGTTGCTCACTACCAGAGGCAATAGAGTTTATGTGCCAAAGTGACAGGGATTGAGGAAGGCGATTATCAAGGAGTGCCATGACTCAAAATGGGCAGGACATCAGGGTATACATAGCACGTTGGCTCTTGTAGAACGAACATATTATTGGCCACAAATGCGGGACGACGTTGAGTTTTATGTGAAGACTTGTCTTGTATGCCAACAAGACAAGGTGGAGCAACACCAACCATCGGGATTGCTGGAGCCCCTACCCATTCCAGAGAAACCATGGGAGAGTGTTTCAATGGATTTCATCACGTGTCTACCGAAATCGGAGGGATGTACCAACATCATGGCAGTGGTAGACCGGTTTAGCAAGTATGGTGTGTTCATCCTCATACCTTCAAAGTTCACAGCTGAGGATGCAGCATGCCTGTTTTTCAAGTATGTGGTGAAATATTGGGGCATCCTGAAGACGATCGTTAGTGATAGGGACACTCGCTTCACCGGGAGATTCTGGATGGAGCTATTCAAATTGATGGGATCGGAGCTCAACTTCTCCACAAGCTTTCACCCCCAAACTAATGGCTAAACAGAAAGGGTGAATGCCTTGTTGGAGCTGTTCCTAAGGCATTATGTGAGTGCCAACCAGAGCGATTGGGCTAAGTTGCTTGACATAGCCCAATTCTTGTATAATTTACAGAAGTCCGAGTTAACTGGAGCTAGTCCATTCCAGGTTGCTACGGGACTACAACCAATGACTCCTCACACGTTGGCGGTTGGCTATAAAGGGCCGAGTCCTGCTGCATTCAAGTTTGCTAAAGGTTAGCATGAAAAGTTTGACATGACACGAGCACACTTGGCTAAGGCCACCAAGCGGATGAAGAAATGGGCCGATGCCAAAAGGAGACACTTGGAGTTTGAGGAAGGAGATTTGGTGATGGTGAAACTCCTTCCCCATCAAAGTCGAAGGCTTGCCAAAGTACATAAGGGCCTCGTTAGGCGTTACGAGGGACCGTTCCCAGTGGAGAAGAGGATTGGCAAGCTAGCTTATTGATTAACTCTACCATCACACCTTGAGATACATCCAGTGTTCCACATAAGCATATTAAAGCCTTACCATCCTGATAAGGCGGAGCCAAGCAGGGGTGAATCGAAAAAAGCCCCTACAGCCATAACAACGATGCAAGATCGTGACGTAGAGGAGATATTGGTGCATCGCATCATTCCAAGGAGAGGCACCCATCCGAGTTATGTCGAGTACTTTGTTAAATGGAAAGGGTTGTCTGATAGTGAAGCAAGTTGGGAACATGAGTTGTCCTTGTGGAACAACGTGGATGTGATCGAGGCATACAAGAAAGACGCGATGAGGGCGTCGCCAGATTGAGTGGGGGAGAATGTCACGTGCCACGTGATTCTGCCTAAATTAAGCTATTAAAAAGCTTATTCTTCATAATTCTAGAATTTGGTGGAAGCCTCTAAAACCATGTAAATAATTCCCTTGACTTCTTGTAAAAGATAGAGCAATGTAGAATAATCTAGAAAGGGAATAGGGACCGTTAGATCAAATAGATCCTAACCATCCATTAGGGAGGTGAAACACTATATAAACCCTTAGGGACCTCATTTGTAAAGCATCCAACCAATTGTGTATTTGCATTCTTGAAGTAATATAGCATTTTCTAAGTTCTCCAAATCTCTTGTCTACTTGTGTGCTTCATTCTATTCTTGGCTAGTAGCATTCTAGCTCTCGGAGCAGGCTGAACTAACATTCGGGTCGGGTGAATTGCTAGTACCGCACGGGTTGTTAGTAGATTAAGGCCAAGTCCGTGACACAAGGGCATTGGCAATTGGGTTAACTTGGGGGCCGAGGTTTACCATTCCATGCAATTCATAATAATAATAACAAAAAAAACACACAAAAGAATAAAATTAGAAAGTCAAATGGTTGTCAGAACCTTAGTTAATGAAAATTATAAAATTAGAAAAAAAAACTCTAATATTTGTTAAATTGACTGTTTAATTTATAAATTTTTATAATTTTTATTAATTTAAAAAATATTATTATTATTGAAAGTCTAGCATAATTTATTCTAATTCTAAAATTCTGAAAAATAAACTATTTTAATAATTTAATTTAAACAAAATTTGAGCAGAATGATGTGTTACTTAACAAAATGATGACTTCAAAACATCATTATCAATCATGGTTAACAATTCTTCAGCAAAATCTTTGTTATTGACCACTAAAAACTCATCCTAAAATGATATGATTCTTTGATACAAAAATGCTTAATTTCAATTGCTCCAAATTAATTTTTTAAATGTGTAAATAACAGTAATTAGCATTAATATTATTAGAGTGTGCATGTAATAATGCATGGTGTGTACTGTTTAAGGGACAATTTTCAATATCAAATATAGCCCACGGCATCTTGAATTTGTGTGTTAAAAAAGATGACTTAAAACAATTCTGAATTTTCGTATTATTGCTATCAGAATTCGAATTCTAATCCCCAATTAACATCCAATTAACATTCCAACTCTGAACTCCAATTCTATCAATTTCTGACTGAACCAAATGTTGGGCAACCAAAACACCCTAGCTTTTTTTTTTTTTTTTTTAATGTGCCAACTTGATATGCAAGTACAACAGAAAATATGAGATAAGGGCTGCTAGATGGATTGTTCTATTTCAATTATATTCTTGAACTTTGATCCTTGGGGCACAAGAAACTAATAATGCTGTTACATTGAAACATTAATTTTAAAAAATAAAATAAAAAAGTGTATATCTACATAATTTAGCCATCAGATTTTTGTTTTTATAATTATGAATTTAGACTGAATTATTTAGCATAAACAAAGACTTATTAATTTCTTAAGAAGGACCCATTACATAACATTACACATGAAACAACACGATGCCACTATTTAAGAGAAGATTAGCACATGAGGATGCCATTATTTATAGAGGCAAGAGATCGATTTGTGTTTTTTTTTTTTTTGAAAAATTATGGGGAGGAGGGAATTGTAGGATTACATCCTTTTTTCTTAATTCGCAAATTAAGAAAAAAATTAATCCTAAATTTCATTTTTCATCTTCTTAAAAAGAAATCTTTCAATTATCCTAGAAAGAAAAAACTATTTTCAATTTTTTCTTTCTTTTTTTTTAAGAAAAAAATTTTAATTTATTTTTTTTTCTTTTTTAGAAGTGAAAATTTTTTTCCAAATTCTCTTTCAAAAAAAAAGATAAGATAAATTACTTCAAAATTTTCTTTTTTAAAAAAGGAAAAAATAATAATAAATTTTCTAAAATTCACCTTTAAAAAAGAAAAAAAATTCTTCAAATTTATTTTTTTATTTTTTTAAGTAGTGTGATAAAAATAATTAATTATGTTAAAGTATATAATATAATAAAAAATACTTTTAGTTTAGATATCCATGTTTATTACTCATGCACAGTTCAAGTCTACTTTAACATTTAATTTAAATTAGTAATTTATAATATCTAATCTAATTTACATTATTATTTTTAAATAAATATTATAAGTTTGTAAATCATATAGATCTAATTGTTATATAATAATAAATAAATAAAATCATGATTTACTAGTAAATAGTAATTCTCATTATAAACAAATGGTAAGGTGTTTAGTTTATATTATTCTATAAGAAATAGTAATTTTGTTTGGAGATGAGTGGAAGAAAATAAAATTGAGATTTGTAACCAAAAAAAATTAATGAAATTGAATTAAAAAAATTGTAGTTTTTAATTTTATACAAATTTGAGTGTAAAGAAGAGATAAGAAAATCTAGATTTTTTAAAAAAAATTTAAACTATCTCATCTTATGTAAGAATTTGACAGTAATTTTATACATATTTACATATAATACTTAGGTTTAAAACAAATTTTTTACAAATATAAACAAAATATTAGTTGAAATATGTTGTTCATTTCAAATTTAATATTTTGTCATTACATTTTATTTAAAATTATTATTTTTTAAGTAATAAGTTCATTCTATAAGTAAATTAAATTAAAATATTATTAAGTAATATAATTAAAATAATTTAATAATTAATATATTTACATATTTTATATTATATATATATATATATATATATAATTCGTAATTTAGTAAAAGATTGAAATCAAGAATTATAAAGAGGATGAAGCGGGATCGCGAAAATGAAATAATGGGCCTACTCACAAACTATTTCCTGGTCGAAACGTGTTCGACACCTTTACATCCTATCCTCGGCAATACAACCAACTGCCCATGTCTATCCACTGAATCAACCCAAGACCCCTTTGAGTCCATCCGTTGCACTTGAGAAGTCATTTATGTTGAAGCCGACAGCAAGATGGGTTGTGCCAAACTCGTACTCCATGCTGCCTGCTCTCTCAAAGATAGACACCCCTCTTTGCAATCCTGTGGCTAATATTACATCCACCATTAAATTGAGCACCCAACGAAGTTTAAGCTCCTCCCTCTGGGGTGCCAGGAGGAGAGTTCGCTATGAAGAGGATGACGATAATGATGATGGAGATTATGAGCATAACGAGGAGGTTGCAGCATTGGAATTTTATAGTCGGTCGGCAAGAGGAGAGGCACTTCTTGTACATGCTTTTGTGGATGAGCAGGAAGTGGAAGTTCTTGTATTCAAGGTCAGTGACTCAGTGCACCAGAATTATTGTGATTTCCCTTTTAAATTGCATTGTATTATAATTATATGCAGCAGCTTCAGACCAGCCGGGATGAGAATTTGATGGTAAGCTGGTGTGTAGATATTTTGTGATTATTCCTTGAAAAAAAGGGAAAAAGTTGAATTTCTTTACCTTTCCTTGAGATTGTTGAGAAAATATTATGGACCAAAAACAAAAATACAAATATTGCAGGGATTCTCTTCATGCTTGAGTTACGGGACTTCCTCAAATCCATCAAGGAGTGTTCTTCCAGCAAGGGCAGTGATCAAGTCCATTGACAGAATCAAAGGGCCGTTTGATCCCTCAAACATAGAGTATATAGAGAAAGGGCTTCCATGGGAATCCTTCAGGACCCGTCTTGCTCCAACTTCAACATGACTTAGTTCTCCAGGCCGTTTCAGCACAAAGTGCTCTGGTAGTTTCGTTACCTTTGGATTCAATTCAATTCCAGTTAGTGACTTTTTAGACTTTTGGGCCAAATGACAATGGATGCTACTTTTCATTTATTTCTTTATTTATTGCTGTTGATAAAAAATTTAAGAAATATATAAAAAAATAATAAATTTAGATAAAAAGGAATATTAATCTAAAATTGTCTTTAAAAAGACAATTTTATCGTAATAAAAACAAGACAAATTTATTAAATTCAATAAATTTATCCAACATTTTGGATCTTTTCTTTTACAATATATATAAGACAAATAGGATTTTATAAATTTATAAAATATGATTTCTTTTAATATGAAATTAAAATCTTTTAAAATACTCTTATTTTTAATAATTGCATCGTATACTAAAGTAAAAAAGGTATAATGTGGGTATTAAGAAGAGAAATCTAGCATTTGGTATGCTGTCCAAAGGAAGTTTCATGACCAGCTACCAGAAAAAGAAAAAAAAGAACATCTTGCGATAACATTTGAAAATATACCAGATAGGTTTTCACAAAAGGAACAAAAAGGCAAAAGGTGATTAAAGAAACTACACTAGAAAAGAACTAAGTTGTTGCATCTCAACAAGAAGACCAATTCCACCCTAAATCAAGAACATGTCTATAACATTACGAGAATCAATTGATGATGTCCTGTAACTGATATGATTTCTGCTCCCTTAAACCAACTTCTTGTAACCTGAACTTATCAGGTAAATTTTAGTTTGGTGAAATCAAGGTCTGAAATTCAGTTGGTATGGACAGTGGGGTTAATTAAACAGGACACCACAAGCCTTGAGTTGTACAAGACCCCAATATCATAACCAAATTACCCAAGTGAAGCAATCAAGGAGACTAAATTAGAAATTGGTAAAGATATAATATTGCACCTACGTCATGGCAACAGATGATAATGAGCAAAACCTCTTCTTCTTCTTCGGGCAGCGATGGACCCAATGCGTCATTAAATCATTAAATTGATAGCTGTGCCCCCTTATAGCACATTTCATTAAATCAACCAAGAGGCAAGAAATCTGAAGATGCCAGTAAATGAAACTCAAAACTATTTATGCCTAAGGTTTCAACACATGGTGGTGGGCCTTCCATGTCCAAGTTAAATTGGAGGTCCAGCTAATGTAAATCAAAATGTTCTAGTTACACAGTGCATGCACATGGAGCTCCCTCCGTATGTTATACAAAGTACAAAAAAGAATGTGCATTCCGATTTGCAACCAATGAATGTGGCCTGTAAGCCTCAACTTGGAAAAAGAAAAATGAATTGTAGGATGGCTACTGAGTGCCGCGGAGCCGAAATCTGTGTCATTTCCATGCCACCGCGTCGATCTCATCCCTTGCCGATTTGTACAGCTCAAGCCTCTTAGCTAAGGTTGCTCTTCTCTCCATCAGCTGCGGGTCTTCGTCCAACATTGAACCAAGTTGCTCCTTCTGTAAAAGCAGGGCAGGGCAGGGCATTATATTAACTAAATCTTAGGGAAGGGAAAAATGAAGCCCCTGGAGTTTTCACAACCTCAAGCTTCCCTTTGGGGCACAAGGATCACATGACATTGTTAATAGATGAGGCAAAGTTATACACACACACACACACACCCTATAATAGGGGAAGGGCGAGTCTTAATGTTTATGGTAAAGTTAAGTATATCTGACAAAATTTCAGACATCATAATGTGGCAGTCTTGTGTTTTGGGATGCGTTTTTTTTCCTTCTAAATCAAGGTCTAGAAACGAAAACAAAGAAACTTGGCCCTCTTTTCCTCTGGAGTGCAAGGATTAGAAGATAAGGCATGCAAATGTCGAGAAATCTAATGGTTCAATAACTTTACCTCCCTTCTCCCAATTTGAACATAGAAGTGATTGAGGAGAGATCTTTTAGCCTCTCGGACCTGACAATAAACCACAGCTTTTGGGATAGAATTCTTCAAAGTGTCACAGACCATGTTTATATATGCACTGACATTTGATCCTGAATAAGAGAAAATCCCAACGTGTTAGCATTAGTTGATTGATCTATTTCCTTCATCTACCAGCTTGAACACTTCGTGAATGTAGAGCTAAAATGCAGATCTAAAGAAACACAACATATGTTGGTACCCTAGAAACAGAGTAAGCAGAAGCAGTGGGGAGAAAATGAGGCAAATGTCATGATAAATGGAGTAATGCATACCAATCTTCCTGAAATGATAATCAGAGTAACGGTCAATATTTGAGGCTGCATTCGGGCCTGGTTGATTTGGGTTTGCTTTTTCATTCTTCTCAGGTTCTAGATGAATCTTTCGAAAAAATTCCACTGTCAGGTAGCTGGACTCCATGTCCACAAGCCTTAGGACTGTTTTCTTGCTTTCATCACGGAATCTTTCCAATGCTTCATTTGCCGCAGCAGCAATATCCGAGGTAAGTGTAGGAAATCGCTTCAGCTCCTAAGATCCCCATAAAGTAGCCATGGCACAAATTAAAACAACTTAGACACTTTCGTTAAACTGCTACTATGAGATTCAACACAAGAAAATGTGCACAGCCAAAAAGCTACATAATTTCATGACCCTTCCAGAAATAATGCATTTTGCCAATTTAAGAAGGAACAGAGTCCAAAGAAATTTTTTTTGCATATCAATTGGGAGCAACCAACTGAGATGCACAACATGTGGGGTGGTTTGTGGGTATGTAAAGAATGATGGTGCATGTTATGTAATCAAAATGTAGCAAAATGTGGCATTAGTGTAAAAAACGTGCTTTAGGCAATGCCCATGATTGTTGTCATACTGCTGAAATCACTTATTCTCAATCACTATTGAACTGCTATTTTACCACACCATTGAATGATATTGCTGTTAAAATTCTGAGCTCAGGTGTGTGAATAATTCATATTTCCTTCAGGCTCCGCTCAAGTCTCAAATTGTTCCTCAAATACTTCCAAAGTTTGAAGCTAGCCACAATGCAACTCTGATGGAACTGTAACTCAGTAAAGCCTTGGTGCATTTTCAATGGGAACATAATTTGGTGATTTCAAGCTTAAGTTTCTTGGTCACTTTATTGAACTTGAAGTGCATAAAAAAAAAATGCATCATCAATGCCAACCGAACTACCCATTAGCAAGCATCTATTTGTAAGTTTTAAGGCTACTGGAGATGACAGAACATCAATTTGCCAAAATCTGCCACTGTTCTCATTAAGAGCTTTGCATAATGCTCCAAATTGAATCAAATTACCTGAATCATTCATAGTATGTAGCTATAATGCCAATTCAACCATCAAACCATGCATCTTAGTAGAACTTGTCAACTAAAGTTACATCCCCATAACCAGTGATTTGGTGGTGAAAAGGACTAAATGCTGAGGTGGCGATCCATGCTTAGGTCTCCTTTTTGTGAAAGCAAAAATGGAATAAATCATCCATAAATTCATCTTTTGTTCTTCCACCAGCATCCATGCCAGGCATATCAATGCAACCGCATTAAGTACCATCTATTACAGGGAGCAATTTAGGATTCCACTAATATGTGCAAATATGTTTCCAGCTTTCGATTCCTTACCTCTGTTTCTGCTATAGACTTTCGAACAAGTTCCTTCAGAACAAAGTGCACCTAATGAAGAAAAGGCAACTAATATGTCAGGAAGAAATAAAAAGAATAAAGAAGTATAAAAATCAACTAACTCATGAATCTATCCAACAATTGTCACTAAAGCCAGTTTCATCCAGAGTGAAAACAACAATGATACCCATCAAAAACATCCTAGCACTTTCCATTTTTCGTTTCATTGTGCCTCCCTATCTCTCCAAGTGAAATAAAATAAAAAAAAACAGTACCAAACACAGATGCCATGAAAACACACATACCAATTGAACACATATCTGGGGCTAAGAGCTTCTTAAAAACATTATATGTTGCCCCTTCAAATCTGAATAATGAATGTCAAAATTATGGGTTGTGCATCATAGGATGAAAATAGCAATGCAAAAATCAATACATGACCTACAACACATCCATCTAAATGATATTCAGTGCATAAATTTTGTGATGATCTCATAGTGCAAATGTTTAGGCATAGCACAAGTCGGAACATTACAGCATCCACAGAGGCTTCAGCCGGGCCTTTGAAGTAGCTGATAGATCCATCAATTAGTCTTCTGTATCCTTGCTCTGGAGCAATTAAATGTGGCTGATAACCATCAGCTTCTGAAACAACCCTTTGCACATTCTTTGAAGAGAGATGACGGTCGAAGGGCAGCTTTTTCAAAGCAGCTGGCAGTTGGTGGTCAAAGACACCATATATTCGATCTCCACCAGGGCGCCTGAATTAGGAACTTGTTATACAACAACATCAAAATTTCCAAGAGAAATGAAAATTCCAGATGACATCTTTGTAACCAAACCTAATGAGCATCATGATTAGCTCTTTTTTTTTGGGGGGGGGGGGGGGGGGGTGGTTCTAGATTTCTCCTTCCTTTTGTGGTTTCTTAGCTTCAGTTAGGGTACAAACAGGCAACTGGATCCTGCTTTCTAGTACATTTTCAGAAATTGGTTCATTTCCATATGAAAGAATCTGCTTGGAATTGGGTGTGTTTGGATTTTAGTGTGAGATTCTAGTCCATGATCTATTTAGACCAGCTTGGAATTGGGTGTGTTTGGATTCAGAAATTGGTTCATTTCCATTCTGTTCAAAAACAAACAGCATTAAAAGCAGAACAGCGTTTGTTGGCACTGATCAGCTTCCACTCATGCCCAATTGGGTGGAAATCTTAATATACATGGAAACATTAATTGGGCCTCAATTGGCTCATAGAAAGTCAAAACACTAAAGTTGCAAAGAACAAACTCAGGTCTAAATAGATCCCACGATGACATAATTTTTCCAATGTCAAATTGATACTGACACTACAAGATTGGTTGGAAAATCTCAAATTAACCATCAAATTAAAAGGCCAACCTAAAATTTTTACTTTAAAGGCTGCATTCTCATATCTTTTGTATGATTTACAAACTTTGAAAAGAATCAACAGGAGACTTGTATAGAGCAGTTTAATGTTAGAAACTATCAATTAATAAAGGCGGGGAAAATGAAAAACAAAACAGGGAATTACCCTCCATCCAAGTGCTCTTTGAAGACACGATCAAATGCACGACACAGTTCTAGAATTGTGTAGAGCTGAGCCTGCACATTGAACATGCTTCCAGTTACAATACTGAACAATTGTTAATCTATATTAACAAATTTAATTCTCATAGTTCTCATTTGTTACCCCGGAATCTGTAGCAATTGGCCTTCCAATGCGGTCCAACTCTGCATTAATCTCATCAATGTTCTTATTTATCAAAGCAATGATACTTGGTATGCGTTGCCTGATTACTGTCTCTAAATGCTGACATGGAAAAAAAATGCACGTACAAATAAATGCCAATACAGGTACCATAATTACAAGCATGAGAAAAGTAAAATTTTGTACAAGATACAGCCATTATAGGAACAGCTTCTGGATGAAATTACCTGAGACAAAAGCCTAGCCAGATACTCTGCACCCATTTTACTAGCCAGATGTCCATACTCAGGGCTTGTTTCAAAATACTCTCGCTCCTTTCGTCGAGCAACAATCATGTCAACATTCTTGTTGATATCAGCTTGCGAACGATTAACAATTCCAACCCAAGGATGCTGCAACCTGTATGCCCTTCCTTCAAGAACCTAAATCATTTACATAGAGCAACTATCACTTTCACACAATTCCCAACTCAATTAGCAATAAATAAATTTAAATTCAGAAAAAGAAAAGGAACTAATGCAGTTAAGACATACATCCAGAGCATTTGTCCCCTTGTCCATCAAATCAAGCTTTGTCAGCACACCAAATGTTCTTTCACCTAGATAAATTGAATCCAATAATAATGTAGAACCCATTTAAAATTAAGAAATTAAAAATATTTAAAGAATTTTCCAAAAAATTATTACACATGCAGCCTCATTTTACCCACCTGAAGGATCAACTTCTCTAGCCAGCTTTATAGCATCCGATGTGGCAATATCTTGATTAGCTGGAGAAATGGCCAATATGATGCAGTTGGGCTACAAAATGAGAGAATACCATATTATAAAATGAGTATAAGCCACCTCAACAATAAAAAGAATAGAGAGAAATGGACAAATTTGAGCATTCAAGCAAGTCTTTAACAACAAATTTCTAGCAATACAACTTGTAGGAACTGCCTAGAATTGATTCATGAGTGAGATTTGATGATTATTGGTGCCAGAATGGTGGTGTTCAAGAGCAGCAGGACTCAAAATTTTATGCTTAGAATGGGATCGTTGCCTGTGACTTGCATATAAGCATGGATGAAGATAAATGATGAATGTAGGCAAGAATGGAAAGAAGTTGCAAGACTGGAGAGAAGTGTAATCCAATCAGAGAAGCTTGATGCTAGAAGCCACTCTTTAGCAGACACCAATCATGAAAATTTGGGATTAAGGCTTTGTTGTCATTGTTGTTGCTCATAATTAGTCAACTCATATGCCTAGAGATTTAATACATTAATGAAACTTTTCTGCTAAAAACTAGATTCATGTCTCTCTCTTACTTCCAGGAGAGTGAGAATGTTACGTTCATCTTGAAATGGTCATTCCTGTTAATCAATTTAACACTTATAAAATCTGGCAGTTAGCTCTTAGTTCTGACAACTATCAAATCTTGTGGGAGCAAAACTTTTTGTTCATGTTTATCATGACAAATTACATTTCTGGATCACCTAATGCTTAGATTGGTAACCAAAAACAAAAAAAAAAAAGGTAATATTAAATTGGGGCATAAAATTCTTATATTAGGTGAATCCAGAGGGCGCAGTCTGCAGAGGCAGACTGTGGCTCATCAATATTTCTCATAATTTGTTGCTAGATGGAGATTTATGATGGATCCTTGTGTCTTCTAACCCTAAGAAGGTTAGCATCATTCAACAAAGGCCTAAGAAAGCAAAGCTACGCAGGAGTGAAAAATAAACATTTCACATTGGAGGAGAAAGGAATGGGTGAGGAAGTCCCCAAACGAGGCGGATGAATGCAGAGATAAAGCACCAGATGGTGTTATTAAATCTTACAGCTGATTTGCTTTGCTATAGAACAGAAGGAGACAAAGGACCCATCTAGCCCACCACCATTAATGTGAGATTAAGGCATAGTTGACTCAAGCTTGATTGCGTCCTTTTTCTCTCTCATTTTCTTCACACCTCATTCAACAATTTTTTTTCTTTCAAAAAAGAACAGTCAGAATTGTAGTATTACCTTCTCAACATAAGAGCGGACCATATTTTCAATATCCTGAACTATAGTTTCTTGCTGTCCCTCTGCAAAATCCAGAGTAGTATTGTTGTTTGTTAGAAATTTGAAATTGGCATTTTAAAAGGAAATTATGTAAAAGCTAATAGAATAAAGCTTGAACATAGGCATAATCATAGCTTTACCTACAGCAACTTTTGTCAAACCAGGAAGATCTATGAGGGTCAAATTGACAACTGGCAAAGACAAACATTCATCAGAATCAGAAATCATAAAAAAGGTATCCTGATGTCTAAAATAATCCCAATATTAAACTAACAATGAGAGTCACAATACAGCAACATATGGAAATGGAAAATAATTATGGTATAAACCTGACACAGCAACAAAAACAAAGTAAAGTTCTTAAACCATTACTAAAAAAGAGACAAAGTAAAGCAGTGAGCGATATCAGTCAGTTTATGCTTTTGTGTAAGTAGCCAAAAAGGCACAGCACATCCATCCAAAAAAAAAAAAAATCAACAGACAGCTCTGCACTTCTCACTCTCTAAATTAGTTCAAACTGACTGTTAACACAGGTAGCACATCAGGAAAGTGATTGAAACTTAGAAACGTCTATCAAGAGAAATTCTAAGTTCTGGTGCAGGCCAGTTAAATAATTTCTCCAGATTAAGAATATGGGTCAGAGGATGGTTACAAATACTGACCATTTGGAGAATATATACTCAGGTGAATTGGTATGTTGGAGATTTGCTTTGTCTTCCCAGTTAAACGATCTGTTTCATCTTGGATCTCCTTTCGTACCGAAGCTACAAAATGACAGAACAATTATTGTTTGTCATAAAAAAGTATGTCGCTGTTGCAATGTGAGTTTTGGTTCATTATTGTACAAAAGACAATTTACAGATTAGTCAAAGAAACTTTTCACAGAGATTAATAAATAATGGACAAAAGAACTTTGGGAACATGAAACCAGCTCAAAGTGCAGAGAAGATATCCTAGCAACTAAAGCTTTCATGCAGAATTTCTATGAGCATTGCATATGTATCAATTGGTACATAGCAGTGCTAATGACAGATGGATGGGACTGCCAGCAAGCTAACCATATCTCTGGCAGAGTAAATGGCATAAACTTAGGTTTTCTCACTTGAGAAATGTGCTCGACCAACATAACAATATCAGATGTAAGATTCACTTCAAATCAATAGAAGTCAATTACTTGTAAATGGACCAGGCAAAGAAATTTTATGATTACAACACTTCCATTGTTCATATTGGCCCCTTAATAAATTATAATAAAATAAATGTAATCAATCATGAAAGAGAAAAAAGTGCTAGCTGAGTCACAGAATATTGCTCTGAAAATATTTTGTTTAATAGAGCACTTAACACCTGAAATCAAGTAACAAGCAAATGAACCTGAACATGTGCAATCCAAAAGTGAACACAGTTTTACCATGATCAAGGACAAGAAAGTGCAAAAGGAAACAACTAGGGATGCCCAAAAAAAGTCACTTGATGGCTAATAATTTAAGATAGTGCTACTGTTGATTATGATATCATTTACATCAGCCAAATAAAAGCACACTAAAATACGAGATCTAAGAAGACAAGTTATCTTGGATAAGCAAATTGGCCATTGCATATTTAAGACTGCAAGTAAAGCTCACACCAAGAAAGGTCCTGCATTAACCTTATTCTTGACCCTGCCAGGGTCAATCCTAGGACAGAACAACAGCTCAGATTCTCTTGATAGAAATCAATCCATAATCCAACCAAAAAGAAAAAAAATCCCGATATAAATAGGGATAGACCTATGACATTTATCCAAGAGAGCCAGACTTACACATTGGAACCAAAAGAGAAGCAAAATATGTTAGAAGAAACAATGCAAGCATTATAGCCATTTAAACTTTTTTCTTGGGTCCACACAGTTAATTAAACTTTAACCACAGTATAGTGTACATTTAAGGGCATATGAGATAACGCATCCATGTAATCACCTCAACATCAACAACATCCACCATTTTGTGGAATTTCATGGACCAAAAAATGAGAGACGGTTTTCCAGAAAATGGACTTACCAAAATCAGTGTATTTCCTCTTTGAGGCATGAAGAAATTCTGCATATTCAGGACGCCCATCCTCTATCTTATGAAGTTGCAACACCAGTGGTCTTCGTGTAACAATACCTATGGACAAAGATGACCAACAAAAGGAAAAGAAAAAGAAAAAAAAAAAAAAGAAAAACCAAAGCTTCACTAATAATGTTAAGGAACACAACTGCTTGCCACTGCATGTCTGAAACTAAATGGATAACTGTTATGACCTCACTTCAAATTTTAAGCAATAGCTTATGAGTTGTTGCATTCCTTTATCTCCATTTGACTACTTGGAAAATGCTAGACAAGTAGAGATTTTACTACTGAGGACCAGCAAATGTAAAAACACAAAGTATACAAACGCTCATACAAACCTCAATGCTTTGATTTAAATTAGCTTTTCATTTCAGGGGAAACCAAAAGCAACCATAAACAGCAATGTCCAACATTAGATCTCCTTACCCTTCTCTCAGTCTCTAACCCAACAAAATAAAAACGATCACAACAAGACAAAACCAACATTTAGATATACGATACAAACAAAAATGTCACTCCGAGAAATGTAAATTACCAGATCCACGAGGCAAGAAATCTCTGCCCACCACGCTTTCCAGCACCGAAGATTTTCCAGAACTCTACACTTCCACCAAAAAGCCAACAACTTTCAATACAAGAAAAATATTCCAATCGAAAAAAAAAAAAAAACAAAAAAATTCTCTCAAGACCCAGTAATCCGGAAAGCAAAATGAACAAGAAAAACAGCACACAACACAGAGGGCCGTAACCCCAGAAATTCAAAAGGCAAAGAAAAGAAAGCATCGATAGATGGAGAGAGGGAGAGAGAGAACCTGGCCACCAACAACAGCAACAGAAGGGAGAGCTTCCCAGAGGGACATTCCTTCACCGCCATGATCGCCCAAAACGGTGCAGGCTCTTTGGATTTTGTTGACTAACCCAATCAAACTCTGCATTGTGGCCATTTTGAATGGAATCTAAGAGAAAAGAATTGTATCTTTTATGATGGCAATGATGTATATTTTTCGTGTGACAAAATGATAATATAAGGAAAGATCGAGAAAGATTTGGATCAAAGAAATGTTTGTAAGGGAGCAAAAAGCATCAAAATAGCAAATGGGTTTTCGATCAGAAGCAAAAATGGAGGTCGGTTCAGATGGGGACGCCGAAGCCAAAAACACAGAGTCCGAAAGAAAGAGAGAGAGAGAGAGAGAGAGAGAGAGAGAAGCAAAAAACGGTTGTCAGAAGGATGAGATGGTTCCGAGGCACCAACTTTACACTTGTTTTTTAATTTGAAATAAGACTAAGAAAATGACAAATTTCAAGTTAAATCTTTTCTTTTTTCTTCTTTTTTTTTTTAATAACAAAAAATTTTACCTATGTGCCCCTATTATTATTGTATTTATAAATTAAAAAAATAATTTATTAATATTTTTTATATATAAAGAAAATTTATGAGCTCACCCCTTTTTACTAACCATTGTGCAATCAAAAATACCTGAAATTGAAACTTATTTTGGATCAATATATTTAAATTAATATAAAAACGTAAATAAATGGCCACCACGCGTCAGATCTAGTTGACTTATTATGCAAACTTTTGTGAGAAAAAAAATTGAACTTTAAATAAATAAATATATATATACATATTCTACCTTTGTAGGAAACTTTACAGGGTTAGCAGCCAAAATCAACACGGAGAACAACCAAAATCTCAAATGGGGCAATGATGTATGCTAATTTGTGCTCAGGAAATTAGCATGCATGTGGAACTTGCAATATCTAACTAACTGGAGTTTTCTTGCAGCATTTTTCGGTTTTAAGATTCAAGGCCAAGGGGCTGGCAATGTTCTTGGGGAACCGTGTTTCAATTCCCTGAACCACAACACCCCTGTCAAATCTTTAATCTCCAATTTAATTAAGATTGACAAAATGTATCTTTTCTGGTCTTCGCGCTTCATTACAAACACAAAACACAGCCATTGGAGATAATGGCTAACGGAAGTTAACCACTCTGCAATAGATTTCTAACAATGACATCGACTATATAGATGAATAACACAACCAGAATATCTGATATTGATCTCTGATTACAAATAGATATATCACCGGACCTGAAAATATGACAACAATAAGGCCAAAAAGAGATTACTGGCTTTACTGCCTATACAATCACAACCGCTACCCATTCAACGGAAAAACATGACAAAATGTTAGCACGTTGTCAAAATACCTCCCTTTCATCTTTTCTCGCTGATGATCTCTATGCAGAGGAACAACAGTCTACGTCAGTTGCATACCAATGTTTTAACTTCCAATCCAGTTTCCTTAATTTACTCGTCTTTGCCAGATTTCAGTGAACAAAGTGTCATCAGGTATGCGAGCTACAATTTTGTAATCAATCAGTGAAGAGGTAAAAATAAACAGATCAGAAAAACAAAGCCCCACAAGATGACGTTCTCACTGATTCGGCTAGAATTTATTGTTATTGGGTGTTGTGTGTTGACCCACCACGCACAACATTTCTGCAGAAAAAGCACCCGTCTGTCATATCTTCCATGTACTTGTGATAAGCAAAATTCAAAAGGTATGGTTCTGTGATGCATAGCCATAAAACAAATTACTATTTATTGTCTTGTGTCATCTGAGAGAGCATCGTATAGAGGTGAACATTAAAATTCTGAAACAAAATTTCAACCCCAATCTCTTAATGAGAAAGATTCACAGTGAATAGAACTTGGCCCCGCAGTTTGCAAGTTCCAATACCAGGATGCCGTCAACTTCCATCAGACTATTACCTTCTAGGAAATAAGCAAGCATTCATTTGATCCTCTTAGCATAAAAGGCCAAGAGAAGTCAGCTAATTTTGGATTTCACATTGCACCAACAAATGGCATTCACATCGTGGGAAAACTAACAGGGTCAATAGAAAGAGTTCAAGGAAAAACAAACTAGCGCTGGAAGTACCTTCCAGGAAGCAGCTGACCAGCCCCTACAGGCCCTTTTGAATTACCATACCGCTTTGCCCTATTCACGTGTTCTTTCTCAACACGCATGGCAGCAACCTCCTTCTCCATGGTGGCCACTTCTCTTCTCATCTTCTTTGCCTCAACTTCCATTGCCTTACTTAACGTTTCTACTTTCTTTGCCAACATCTGAGAAATCAATGATCACAGAAAAACTATTAAAAGATGCTTAGATACTACAACTGCAGTGAAGACAAGACAAAATACAAACCTCAATTGCATCATCCTTATCTTTAAGGCTCTGATCTTTTTCATGACCAGCTTTCCTCAAAGCTATAACCTCCTTTTGCAGCAAATCATGGAGTATCCCCGGAACACTGTCCTCTGTATCTGCTGGTTGGAACTCAATTGGCTTGTCATCCAAATTCACTTTCCCAGTATGAGGCATTTCAATAGTCTTGGTCACATCAAAAGGCTGGTTGAAGGAACGATTTGGACTAGCTCCATTTAAGAGAATTTTACTTCTTGTGCCTCCATCAAATGATTTTGAAGTTCCTTTAACATGCTTCAGCACCATACTAGAACCTGAAGACAAAGGCCTGAACTGAGGTGTTGAAGTTTTCTTGGACAAAGAGCCGTTGGAAGTCAATTTTGAGATGTTATCGACTCCACCTAGGGACTGGCGACGAGAAGGACCATTGCTTACACTTCTGCCCTCTACCATGCTGCGATTATTACTTGAAGTCCCCCTCAAGCTCTCTTCTAGCACTTTGAGCCGCAACTGATATTTCTCCTGCAAAATGCAAGGGCATGGATTAAATTCAGTGCTAGGCAGAAAACACAGTATGAATTCAGCAGAAGAAAACAAACAATTACTTTCAACAGTGCTTCAGACTTTGCAGTTCGCTCCATAACAGTGAGCTTGTCACGAAGTTGCTGCATTTCTCCCTGTAATAACATCTAAATATGGTTAGGACAGAAAAGATCAATCAAAGTACAGAGAAACTTTAGCATGTGAAAGGAATGACAGAAAGGTTGGTGGCAAGAAAACAAATGAAATATCAACATGAACCTGCAAAAATCGACGTTCTTCAAGCCACTGTTTTACGGGCATCACTTTATCATTAGCATCTTTCCATTCATTTGCTACTACAGTGGCTACTCTATTTGCTGTTACCTTTGCCCGGGCCAATTCCCTGTCAAGAGTTTTCCGTTCCTCCTGCAAAAGACAAACCTTTTCAGGGCTGCCTACAAAGTATGTCTTCAATCAAGCCAAGATCCATCTTCATTATTTTGTTAGAAATTACATTCATCTCCTGAAATTTCCGCTGGTAATCCCTCACAGCGTTCGCAGCTGCACCACCAGCAAGAACAGCCTCTTCGAGTTCCCTTACAGTCTGGGTAAGCTTTTCAACCTCAGCGACCTTTTGTCTATGCATTTTGTCCAAAATTTTGTTTTCTTCCTGGTATTAACAAGCAGCAAATAAATAAATCCTTTTGAAAAGTTACAGTACAAAGATCAGGTGCTGCAGTTCTACACAACATAAAAAAAGGAATATCGCGATGAATCATTACACCTGACAAATTTCTATCTGTTTAATTAACTCTTGATTCTTATTTTGGAGATCATCCACCATAGATGCCTTAGCCAGGGCAGCTGAAACAGTCCTCTCAGCTTCAAGTAAAGCTGCTTCTTTCGATTTAGTCAAACGATCCAATGCTTTATTATCATCTTGAAGTTTTGCAATCTGAAAAGAGTATGAGGAACAATAATGAAAGGAATAGTCACTCAACTAACATGTAGTATCTGCAAGATAAGCACATCATTAGAAGCTCAGGATAGAACAGACATACTTCTTGGCGCGCAAGCTTAAGCTCTGCCTCCAGAGGTGCAAGAATGGCCTCAATTGGAGGCATATCATCATCCTTCTGAGCAGCATGAACCCTTCGAAGCGTGGCTTCAGCTGCAAACTGAGCCGCCATTGATGCTTTCTTCTCATCATTGATTTTCTTAATTTCTAAATTCTGCAAAAAAAAATGAAAATTTAATAAAACAATGTGGCATTGTGCCAGCAACCAGTGAAACTAATCAAGGTTTTGACAGAGGTCCCAGGACATACCTTGCTCTCCAGAAGCGACTCAGTTAGTTTGAACTTCTCCTCCATCTTTGTTAGCTCCTCAGTAAGCTGCAGCATAACAAGAAGCCACAAGAAGAACACAAGGTCAATTTGAATCACAAAATATATGCATAGTACTTAACTAAAACACATTAAATCAGACAAAACAGTTACAGTTCAGATTCTCCAAAACAATACATGATATAGCTGCACATGAGGTGGTTCAAAGAAAGATTGCAGAGCAAAAAAAACATAGTAAAATTTTAAACCATTGAGTGAAAAAGTTAAACAACAGACAGAGGGGACTAGTTAAAGAGAAAATTGGTGAAGGCAAAATTTCAAACTGCATGGCAAAGTAAAAGATAGAAAAATGTCAAAATTAGTTCCCATGAGCATCAAGACAAATTCTCCATTCCTCTTATTTGAAAAAATCAAACAGCATATATACCAACAAAGACCAATGCAAGAAAAAAGAAAAGGAAGACACTGGTAAAATCATGGGAAGAGGCTATCCGTCCTCTTGGTTCAGAATTATCAAGGTATTATGGCAGGCCAACCCCAAAAAAAAAAGACATTTCATAGCTCATTGAAAAGCAAGTTCAGCAAGGCTAGCATGCACATTTTTGTGGTCAAACCAAATTGAAAAAGGGCTTAAATATGAATAAGAAAAATCAAAGTTATACACACAGTTAAAGGACTTCTATTTTCCCAGAATCCAAAATAAACTCAAAAACAGATCAACATTAGTGAAAAATGGCACAAAATTAATCGATAACATCAAGAAGTATCAGCGCAAACATAACAACAACAACAATAATCAAACTTATAACCTTAAACCCATCACACAAATTCCCATCGAATAAAGCCACGCTAAACTCACTGACAGTAAAAAATCAACAATTCATGCCCTAGAAATTATCCCCATTAATTCTATATATATATATATATATATATATATATATATATATATGTATATATTGCACTCATCTAAAGAAAGCAAACTAAACCTCTTCAACAGCCTTCTCTCTAAGCCGCTCAGATAACTTCAACGCCTTGATCTCCGAAAGCGCTTCTCCCAACTCTCTTTCCTTATCTACACCCAAACAACAAATACAAAAAAGAAATAAAATAAAATAATAAAAAAAGAAAATTGTAAATATCACCATTAGCAAAACCTAACCCAAATCCACCCGAAACCGCTAGATCGAACCACATTCAGACCTCTAACTTCGTTCTCGAGCCGATTGAGCTCCAACTTAACCGGATCCGACCCGTGCAGCAACGTAATGAACTCATTCTCCGCGTCGAAGCTCCGCCGGACCGAACCCCGCCTCCTCGACGAGCTCTTACCGCCTTCCTTGAACGACGCCGACACCGTAAGTGGATGAGCCGTCACCGGTGTAGCCATCTCCAGAGCTCCATTCACCTCCCCCACCACCACCGTCCCCTCTCCCCCAACATCCTTCATCTCCGATCTGATCATCTTCCCCTCTCTACCTACCTCACATCCAAATGTGCTAAGATCCCAACTACAACTCTTGAAATCAAATAAACACACAACCTATAGATACATCAATCTACAAATACACACACACACACACACACACATATATATATATATAAATGTATGTATGTATGTATGTGGAGGGAAGTGGTTTTAGTTTTTTTTATATATAGTTTCTTGTGTTTTTCTTCCCCTTTTTTTTTCTCTCTTTCTGCTTTGTTTGTGTTCTCTCTCTAAAGTTCAAGTCTGAGTGTAATACTGTGGTTCTTGTTTTAAATTGAGGGAATTAGAGTGGCTAGAAATAGAAAGGAAGAGAGACAAGCCTTGGGGAGTGTGCTTCTCTTTTTTTCTTTGTTTTGGGTGTGTTAATTACTATCTTTTTCTCTCTCTCTCTCTCTAATAGAGTTTGATTGGTGGCTTAAATCTTTTTATTAAATGTCTCCATTAAGAAGAAAAAAAGTGTGCATGGATTAGTTATAAGTGTTTACACTTTTGCTTGCAAATGATAAGGTTGGTGTTTTGTCTCCCCCACTGCTCACCATGTGTTGTGTTCTTTATAGAGAGAGAGAGATAGGGGGTTTTGAGAGAGAAAGCTTTGTTGTAAAGCAGGCTCAGTAAAGTGATAAACCCTGTTTTGTAGTGATTTGACTTGTTTAATTGATTGTTAATGGATTTTCTTGTGCCTTTCTTTTATTGGTTTTATTCTTATTTATTTACTGAGTTTATTAACTAAATAAATAAATAAAAATATGTATATGTATGTTAAGTTTTAATCTTAAATGTAGAAAAACACTCCTTTTTCTTTATTGCAACTAAAAATAAGTTTGAGAGACTCTCTCTCAAATGGGGCATACAACTCTGGTTTTCTATGTTTAGGGTACCTAATCCCAGGACTTGACTTCAACTAACTTGAGGAGGAGGCCACCAAATTGATATGTAATACAATGAATAATATAAATTATTATTTTTAAGATTTTTAATATTATTTATAATGATATCATGTCATATTTTGAAGAATTTTATTTAATGTGTAAGTAAATATAGGCTAACTACCAAATCATGTGTCCACCTATAGTAATTTCTTCTTCGTTTTTCTTTTTTGAAGACTGTAATATTACGGGCTTTTCTCACATTCATTGAATATGTAGAAAGAGAAACCTATCATTGCGTGCTTGGACTCAAAGCATACACGTCCAATCCGCTTTAAAATTAAAAAAAAAAAAAAAAGAAAAAGAAAAAGAAAAAGAGGGAATTGGAATTGGACATGAATTAACGTTCTTCTCAAGTGGGTTGAGGTTGTTTGGAAATTCCTCCTCCGGAGTTGCTGCTAAAAGATTTTTAATATAAATATATATATATAAATTATGTGGTTAAGAAATTTCATATATTGAACACGTTCTCCCAGCACGAGGAATCCAATAATCTTTTTATTTTCTGGTATCTAAACTGACTTTTTTTAAAAAAAAAAAAAAAAAGAACAAGAGAGAGAGAGAGTAATGGTTTCCGGGAGCCGAAAGGTTCTGTGTACTTCAACTGGGCAATTCGGAGCCCTAAGGTTCGGTTTACTTCATTTGGTAAGAGATTTGGCAAATTATATATATATAGGTGCCAGCCAAGACTTGCAAGTGGGCGTTGAGAGCAGCTCCTCTAAAATTGGAAGTGGCCTGTTCCCCAACGCATTGGGAATTTGCTTTGGCGGATTGTCTAGCAAAGCCAAGCAAATGGGTTAAAAAAATAAAAAAATCAATTATGGAATATAAATTCCAATGTAAGCTTTGCATTTCTCTAAAAAGTGGTAATGTTGTTCTGTAATGCCCCTTTTGTCTTCTAATGTAATTCACGGCCAAAAAAATTAAAATTAAAATTAATTATTATTATTATCTTATAACAGTTGGTTAGAATTAGAACCAATTCAACCAGGTCCAATCTTTCGTTAGTGAGAAAAGCAGTTGGTATTCTCCCACGAGACACCATTTCCTAAATATTTATAATTAAATATAAAAATAACATGATTTTAAATATAAAATTATTTAATTATAAGAATTTTTAAATTATATCAATAAATTATTTTACATAAAAATTTAATAAAATTCAAAATATAAGTTATTGGCGTGAGGGGAATTTCCCAACTTTTTCTCCTCATTTATTTTTGAGCGTCCAAGCATAAGGGGGCGCGCGCTGTTTTTTGAAGCATAGCGCGAAAAGAAAAGAGGGAATGGCGATCGAATGCCTCGTTCTGGGTAGTGCTCTCTCTCTCTCTCTCTCTCTCTCTCTCTCTCGCTCGCCCACCCAATTCTCTTCAGTCAAATCCCTATATCATTCGCCACGGCATTCTATGCTTATTGTTTGTATTTTCTTTTGTGTGCTTAGGCGCAGGACAGGAAGTCGGGAAGAGCTGCGTGGTGGTGTCGATCAACGGCAAGCGTATCATGTTCGATTGCGGGATGCACATGGGCTACGACGATCACCGCCGCTACCCTGATTTCTCTCTCATCTCCGCATCCGGTGATTTCGATCGTGCTCTCGATTGCGTTATCGTCACTCACTTGTAAGCGTTTCCCCAGTTTTTAGTCCCTTTTATCTATATATATGGGGTTTTCTGCTTGGATTTTAACATTTCTGTGAAATGTAATTGTTGCAGTCACTTGGATCATGTTGGCGCGCTTCCTTACTTCACCGAGGTTTGCGGCTATCATGGTCCGGTTTACATGACGGTAAATGCCCGCACTTCTGTTGCTCGATAAAATGTTTGGCTCACATTTTAGTTCAAAAATTTTCAAGCGAGACATAAAAGGGATCTTTGAGTTGCTGAGGGTTATTTAACATTTCCCTTGATTCCTTTGCACATGAAGTAACTTGGAAATGCCTTGGCTTTAGATTTTAACGCTGCACTCAAAGAAGAAGCTAATTGGCTTTAGTGGATTAGAGTTAAACAAAATGTTATGCTAAAGTTAGGTTTCTTTCTTGCCATCGTCGTGTAAACTAAATATTTTATATGCTTGTCTGAAAAATGTGCTCTATTTTTCTGGCATGGGCTTCATTCTTTCATTCTGTATGCATGTGCTTTAGCTTATTGGGTGGCTGCCTGAACCCATGCACTCCAGCTTCTGGTTTAGCATCATAATCAGGAACTTTTTTTTTCCCCCCGTTAAGGGTTACCCCTATGGCTTAACAGAAATTTTGCTGCAGTATCCGACAAAGGCGTTGGCTCCTTTGATGTTAGAGGATTACCGGAAAGTAATGGTTGATAGAAGGGGTGAGGAAGAGCAATTTACTGCAGATCACATTTCACAATGCTTGAAGAAAGGTATCTGTAATTTGGATTCTGTTACATTTATGTTTTAGCTATGGACGTAGGTTCAGGTGGCGGATGAAAGCGATTATATCTGATTTGATATGCTGCCTGTTTTCTCTTGGATGAAATCCAAATTTTGTCTTGCTCTGCATTTATGAGTGTACTGAAGGTAGTGGCTTTTTCTCATGCAGATTTTGGGTGTTTGATGCCACCTCTGGAAAGGACTAGGGTCTAGAACCTTACATTTCATTCTCACTGCTTTTAAAAGCAAAGTAACTTATACAAGTAGACCGGATCCTTGGCACCTGTTAGATCTTGGGTTTGGATCCCAAACTTGACCCAACATGATCCTGTCTCAACTGATTGATCTGTCTATAGCTTTCCTTGCCATCCCAACCGGCAGTTCACTAAATAGATTGGCAGTGACAAGTTCAAATCTGCTTGATCCTTTTCTTGTGTCGCACATTGTTGCTATACAAATTGAAAGCAAATCTTTCTTTCCCAACACATTTGTCACTCTTACTGAACTTTTGCAATACATCATTAAATATTCATCAATCAGTCCATTCCTAATATATGTGTCAGACTATTGCTGAATCCATCTTATTAATTAAATTGACCATTGTTTGCTTGGCAAAGCTATTATTCTCATTTTCACTGATTGGATGTAACTAGATGTTGTCTCAACCCTCCATGTCACAATATAAAATCAAAAAGAAGTGTGCCTATCTCTTTTGAAATAAAGACATAAAGTTGGGCTAATTAAGTCATCAAAAAAATTGAGTGCATAATTAGCTAATCTGGTAGACCTTCACATATTTGCAAGCACATTTACTTTGAAGTTCTCAATCCATGGGCAAGCTAAGGATTAAGATAATATCCTCTTAATGGATTGAGGCATTTTTTTCATTCATATTCACATTTGTGGTATTTTATAATGTCAAATTTGATGAATCCATGTGAAATGAATTCATGACATTTTTTGCTACTTAAATGGGTAAAAGCTTGTTGTGTAAAGATTTTCTGTTTGCCATTTCCTTTTTTTCTGATGTTTCTTCTGTTTTTCCTTGATTATTCCTTCTGGTCTGTTGTTTTTGATTGGATATTGCAATGCAGTCATTGCAGTGGATCTAAAGCAGACTGTGCAGTTTGATAAAGATCTTCAGATCCGTGCCTACTATGCAGGGCATGTAAGATATTTTTACTTTAATTTCTAGAGGTGCACGCCCATTTAATCACGTAACATTTTGCTTACATATGATGAAAAGTTTGTACATTTTTCACCATCTTGTATGAAGCTTATCCTCTCCAGGAATGACAAATTATCATGTAGGATCTTTTCTTTCTCTCCATGCTTCTTCATAAATTAACTACAGTACCTCATTTTTTTAGCAGTTTTTATTATTTTCCAAGCATGCACCTTACCTAGTACAAGAGCGCCCTTATGCGTAGGCTCCAAGAGAACTTTCTGCTTTAGAGTGCCTAGAGCCTTTGAAAGCACTGCTGTTGATGATCTGCATTCCTCAATGCATGTGACGTTGGATGAGTTGGTGGGCTCAATTATGCCTTTTTGAGCCCTAGTGGCCCAAGAATTTAGGTTTTTGTTCTTTTGTTTGCACAAGGGCTTTTAATGGATGAAAGTAGATTTATGAAATTGAGGCTCACAGCTTGTGCCCTTGTCAACATAAAGACATTAAAAAAAAAAATCTGTTGACAGAAGTTTGTGGCAGATAATTTGTTATAATATGATATGCCCTGTAAGGTGTTCTGTCCAAGTCTTCAACCTTTCACAGTTTCTTTTTCCTTGGTAGATGCATATGTAAATTTTTTACCACGGGTTTGGATCCCCATCTCTCTGGGCTTTGCTTTCACCATTGGGTAGCATTGATTCCTTTATGATCTGGTATCTAGGATATAGTATGAGCACATGGAACTCAGTCCTCAGCATGTTTCAGTTGAAATGACCTCTCTCTCAGCATCTGAACTGGAGCCAACCCATGCAGTGACATGCTCATTGCTAGAAAAGAGCGATGATGCTTTTTGGTAGCTGTGAATTTGAAGCTTAAGCATTGTGCTTTCTATCCTGAATTCATTAGGAATGCCAGTGGGTGCAATCTAAGTCCAGAAGAAGCATAAAAGAACTAGTTTTTCAGTTTCTTGCTGTTGTCCACAGGTTCTGGAAATATAGAACTTTTTAAATAAAGATTGGTTAAAAAACCTTTGCTCCTTTTATTAGCCTTAATGGCTTGACTTTTGAGGAAATAATTTGTGGATTACCTTGTTTGGATATAGAATGATTAGCTGTATTTTGATACCTAGGTTAAACTACCAGCTTAAATAACCATTGTACAAACTGAAGTAAACAAGGAAGCTGCCGATAGTGAGTAGGTATTACATATATCAGATCTGTTTGCCAAGCATTTCAATTTTAATACCAAGGGACAGTGAAGTCTGTAGTGTCTCAAAGTCTATGTGTCTGTTTCATGTTGATCCTCTATTTCATGTTAATATTTGACCTCTCTTCTGATTTTATTAATTATAAAAAGGTCCTTGGAGCTGCAATGTTTTATGCAAAGGTGGGAGATAGTGCTATATTGTACACAGGTGACTATAATATGACCCCAGATAGGCATCTGGGAGCAGCTCAAATTGATCGACTACGACTTGACCTCCTTATAACAGAGTAAGGGAAATGTCTATAACTATATATGTGTGCATGTTTGTGTGTGCGCGTGTGTGTGTGCATGGAGCTTTCCCAAAGGGTGCATGGAACATGAAGTTAGACATTTAACTTATGCAAAAGAGCAGAAAAGTAGAAATAAACAAATGTCCTGCAAGAATTGTTGGAGCAAGTGAAGCAACCAATTTTTAATCCATGGGGCATTGTTTTGTGCAAATGACTGAAATTTCTGGCAACTAGTTGCAAGCTCTTGAGATAGGATAAGAGGAGTTGTCACTCGTACAAAAATGCTAAAGGTTAGAATCTTTTCTTTAGTATCCTTCCCGTGTTCAGTGCTGACATGAAACTCTGATTGTTTCTGTGCACAGGTCTACATATGCAACCACCATACGCGATTCAAAATATGCACGAGAGAGGGAATTTCTTAAAACTGTATGCATAATAGAGATATATGTCCATAGACTCTGCTGGCATTCTACCCTTCTAACTTATTCTGTACGATGGAGGTTTAAAATTCTGAAAACCAATTAATGTAGGTTCATCAATGTGTTTCTAGTGGAGGAAAGGTGCTTATTCCTACATTTGCCCTAGGAAGAGCTCAGGTATTTTCATCAAGAACTTATTTTGTTTCTTTTTGACTATAATTGCCTAAACTTGGAGGTTAGCAATTGACTCATGTATTTGTGAGATACTTTTAATTGTAGAGTGGTACACATGTCTGACCGTCATTATATGTGCTAAAATTTGTATCAATGTAGTGCTTTTCCATCGTATGTGTTTGTCACTCCAGTCTTCTCTTATGTCAGTGTGACAGATCCTATCTCATGGTCCTCTGAGGTGTAACAATCAATTTCATGTTCATCTAGTTTCATAGATGCATCGTCTTCGATGGAAATGGGATGGCAAAGCATCAGCTGAAAGGCTAGGGTGGCACTATAATGTTGATAAACTCGGATAATGAGATATGTGATATGATAAAAAAAAAGGGCTATTTCTTTAACATAATTGTATTTTGAGGTGAATTTTGACCATGCTTCTTTCTCTGAAGAATGCTTAAAATTCATTGCTCTATACTTGTTGTCTTTGGGACTTTGCCCCAGCTACCCTCTCTCAAGAGAGGTAAAACCCATGCATTACCTGCAATCCTCAATCTCAAACAGTGGATTAGGCAATTTTGTTAGTTGTTAGCACTGAGAGGGAGTAAATACATGTATGCTGTCATTCACCCTCCTTTTCATCACAAGTATCTGTCTCTTTTGGTGATTTTTGCTTATCATTCATTTGACCAGCTATAGATGAGTCCTTTCTTGACTGTCTTAATTCATTTTCCAAGTAGGAACTTTGTATATTGTTGGATGATTACTGGGAGCGCATGAATCTAAAGGTTCCTATTTACTTCTCAGCAGGTATCTACTGTGTGTTTCTTCCATATATGCACATATATTATTGTCGACCTTCAGAGCTGGAATGCTTGCTTGGTTACCATTTTTAC
Organism: Ceriops zippeliana; assembly: GCA_037897445.1. Taxonomy (NCBI): domain Eukaryota; kingdom Viridiplantae; phylum Streptophyta; class Magnoliopsida; order Malpighiales; family Rhizophoraceae; genus Ceriops; species Ceriops zippeliana. Next base: position 1,693,961 of record JBAPLH010000062.1, on the reverse strand, counting down.
TTAAACAAGTAGTCTTGGGTTTATTCTTAATCCCATGTATGCAGGAATCCAATTTTCTACTGTGATTTGGATGTTCATTTCTCAGGTTTGACTATTCAAGCAAATATGTACTACAAAATGCTTATCAGCTGGACCAGCCAGAAAGTCAAAGAGACATATGCTACACGCAATGCATTTGATTTTAAAAATGGTACCCGAAGCAATTGTTCCTTGTGTGTCATATGGACAAATGTTGTTTAGGAGCTGTAGTCTTTGTAAGTCATTGTACATTTTGGCACATATCAAACAGTAAAAAGAAGAAACGAAAAAGATGATATCCTTTTGCTTGGGATCTCTCATCCTGGACTTAGTGTTGAATGATAATTTTCTCTGGCAGACAATAATCACAAAAATGTTCACTTGATCTGTTTAAACAGCATTCTTTTTTGTTTTTATTTCTTAAAGGCTACTATGCAAGAAGCAATTCTTTTGCTAGAAATAATTTGCAGAAGAAATTTGGTTGCAACCATTTTATCCTTTTTCCTATGAATGCTTCCTCTCTTGACAAACCTTTTTTATCTCTTTACTATTGCCTGTGGAGTTTTATCTGCATATGGCATTTGTTTAATTGTATTGAGTTATCCCGAGTTTATGGAACAAGGCAATATGGTGACTTGTATACGAATGGCACTACCTGTAACTAAATTTGTTTGCACATTGCAGTTCACAACTTTGACCGTTCTCTTATAAATGCTCCTGGACCTTGTGTTCTCTTTGCCACACCTGGGATGATCAGTGGTGGTTTTTCACTTGAGGTTTTTAAGCATTGGGCTCCTTCCAAGTTGAATCTTGTAACATTGCCTGGGTAAGCTACGTTTTTTTTTTCTGATTGAATGTGCAAGAGATGAAAATTATTTATATATCTACTAACTAGAGCCTGTAATTCTTTAATTGTGGAACACCATAGCAAAATCTCACATAATGGTTTTTGAGCTTGTAATTCTTTATACCAAACCTTTCTCATTCTTCTTCTTTTGTTCACCATTTTCTTTTAAATATTCCAGATATTGTGTAGCTGGAACCATAGGACATAAACTGATGTCAGGTAAACCCACTAAGATTGATTTGGACAAAGACACCCAAATTGACGTGCGATGCCAGGTGCAATTCTATCTTCTCCTTTGTATATGGACATTGTGTTTCTTGAGGGTTCTCTAAGGTTCAAATGTTGGCAGATTATTCTTTCTTCTTGGCAAATGTAGTTCTCTCTCCTTGGGTCTTATGACGCCCAAATTAACAGTCTTGACCACACGCTTATGTTGCCAGATTCACCAACTGTCATTCAGTCCACATACAGATGCCAAAGGTATTATGGATCTAATGAAGTTTCTCTCTCCTAAGCATGTGATACTAGTACATGGTGAGAAACCTAAAATGGCTTCTCTGAGAGAAAAAATTCAATCTGAATTGGGGATTCAATGTTATGTTCCTGCAAATCGTGATACAGTGTGCATCCCTTCAACTGTGTTTGTGAAAGCAGATGCCTCAGACACATTTATCCATAGTTGCTTGAGCCCAAACTTCAGGTTTTTAAATAAAAGTTCAGAACATAAATCTGATGCAGTTTTAGAAAATAAGAATGCCACATCCCAGCTGCGGGTATATGATGAGAGAGTTACAGAAGGGGTTTTGGTTATGGAAAAAGGCAAAAGGGCAAAAATTGTACATCAAGATGAGCTGCTACTCATGTTGGGAAAGAAAAGGCACAAGGTGCAGTTTGCTTATTGTTTCCCTGTAGATTTTGATGATTTGCAAGAAAATACAAGCCAAGAAAATGTTTTGGCAAATGATGTGCTCAGTCCTGCCCGGACAAGTCATTGGATTCAACTGTTGTATACAAAACTTACAAATAATTTTTCTGGAGCAAACCTTCAAAACCTTGGGGAACATGTTCAAGTGGAATCCTTTCATGCATCTGTATGTGTGAATGACAACTGCCATTACCGACTTGTTGACAGTCCTCAAGCAAAATCAGCATCAATGTTCTTTTGTTGCTCCTGGTCTGCAGCAGATGACAAGCTTGCATGGGAAATTATTTCAACAATGAATAGACATGCTTTGAACAAGAGTTAATCATGGTAAGTGTTTTTCAAATTCAATTACTTCCTGAAGTCTTACTTATGTGTATACCGTGTGCATGTAATTAACACAGGAATTTTAGTGGATGTGATTGGCTAACAATCGAATTGGTAGAGTTGGTAGCTGAACCTTTCTGACGTTTTAAGCAGTCAGGGGTATCCTCTGTTGTTCTTGGGAAAGGTTGAGATTTTTGACGTAGCTGTTGAATGGAATGTAAGTAAAAGATCAGATGAATTTTGGGGGAACAATTTGACGTAGCTCTTGCTTTTACTGCATCTGCATAAACTGTATATTAGAATATTTGACACTGAATTAATTTTTGTAAGCTAACTAAATGTGGCATATCATTCAAATATTTTATCGAGAATTTTGGTAAATTTTACTGGTTTAAGGTACATGCCACATCAAATAGAACTTTTAAAAATTTAGTGTTCTTTTTCCTTAGCTAATGATTCATATTCATGTCAAATTATTTTAGCTTTAGTTGATGTTTTTTTCTGTTTTGAGAAGACCAATTCTGGCAGAACGCCGATGTACCCCCCCCCCCCAAAAAAAAGGGTTTTCTGCCAGATTAAAGGCACATTTTCTCCCCACGAAGCAATGGTTTCCCGAGATAAATTCATGCAGGCATTTCATGTAGGGAGGGTATTCTTCTAATAATTGTTGTATTCATTTATTTATTTCTTCTTAGTTAAGCTTGAGAAATTTACTGATTTGCATTAAAAATTGCTTTAATTATTGTGACTTCAAATTGATGAGTCATATTATAAAATTATAGGGAATTAATAAGATAATAACACTTGTGAAAAGTTATTTCAATCTCATACAATCAACTTAGATTTATGTCAAGTAGTAACAACAAAAATTATTTTTATCTTAAGAAAGTTGATGGAAAAGTATTGAGAAAAGAAAAATAATGAACATGTAATTTTTATTAATTTAGAAAAAAATACATATAAGAAAGATTTTAGACAAATATTGTGGTGGACAAGAAGTAAAAATAGGATTTTTTAATTATTTAATAGCATAGTGAGTCGTATTGTATGAAAAGTAGTAATCATGATAGTAAAAATTGAGATTAGGTATGCTATAATTTTCTTTTATTCATTAATTGACATGATATTAAAAACAAGGTTCGGAAGACGCAATATTCTACAGAGCAATTGTCTTGCTAGATGAAGACAAATAACTACAGAAGAATTACATCACAAATTAGAATTATGAAATGCTTTACGATCCTTCTTTTGTTTTTGCTTTTTTTGGTTTGATAACAGAAGATTAAAGGACGTTATTTGTAATATTACAAAATCATTAAAACTTGAATTTGGAATCATTTCCTACTTAACAGAGTTTTTGTTAGTAAAATGTGCTCCATGAACATGTATGTTCTACGAAATATGACAAGGGTAGTTGGTTCCAAATTTTATAAACATGTTCCCACATTCTTTTGTTTTTTTTTTTTTTAAAGTTTATGGTGTTAAAAAATGATTTTCAGACAAAACAGCAAAAGATGTAGGCTAAATTATGGTCCTAAGACTTTAAAAATAGGGTTTGCGGAAGTGACACCAATCTCTTCAATTCACAACACATCACTACATGCAAAAACTCGTTTCATTTGCAGCCATAACTTGACATCTTAACATTTTTATCTTTAAAAAAAAAAACTTTTCAACTGTTTGTTTCTTGTTGCTTTATTGTTCATCTCAATTTTCATGATCAAACTTCCAACACTCCTATTAATTGCAGCTTTTATTACCTGCTTTTAGAGTTCCAACGACTGCGCCATGTAACAAGGGCAATGCATGTGATTGAGTAAAAAGTTGGTCTTACTAGGAGCACAAAGCATAGCGAGGAAAACTACTTGAAGGGAAGAAATAGAGGCCCAAGTGAGTGTTGGAAGTCATGGTGTAGCCACAAAAATTGCAGAAAACCAATGAATTGCAGAACATGTCAGGTGCCAATATGGACCAAGCACCCTAGAGATGACTTGCCTGTGAGGCATTATAGGAGATTAAGCATCAGATTGATCATTGCCTAATGAAGGTTGTCAATGCGCCCATGTGTAGGCTCCATGTGTGTGTTTCAATTGGTGTTACCATAATTGTTGGAAACTTTGAGGAACATGTTTGTGTGACAATGGCCAATGCACCCCCTTTGTGCGATAGCTTGTAGCCCATCCATAAAATCTTATGATCACAACAAGATTCCAAGACATTGCACATGTTTACATGTGCAAATGCTCATTGTGATCATTGAATTTTATGTGAAGTTCACATTTGACTGGAACATGGTCAAAATAAACATGTTTTTCCGTTTTTGGTGCATCTATTGTTGCTCGTTGGATTTGTGATATTAAAAATTCTCATTAGATTTGGAGTTAAGTTTTATAATACAGAAGATATATACCAAATCATCACCATCTATACAACTTATCTCTCAAGTAGTCAAGAGGGAAAGGGAAAAAAAATTGTAAATAAGAGAACCCTCTCTCTCTCTCTCTCTCTCTCTCTCTCTCCAATCGTTAAAAAATCTTGCAAAGAAAAAACAGTTTGTTGGTAAAAAATCAAAATAGAAGCAAAAACACAAACAAAAGAAAGTACACAGCAAACAGCAAAGAAAATAAGACAACAGACAATAAAAAATAACAGTAACAAGCCTTAAGTATACACTGAATATACAACAAAAGTATCAGTAAGCTCTAATTTATTGGAATTGAAATCACTTCAATGGGTTCTAAATTTGAATATTAGTCAGAACCAATGAAGTGAAAGAAAAAGCACAAAAAGCCTCCCACATCCAACCAACCATTATCTACCTTTCAAACACATCACCCCAACCTCCCCACCAAACTTATAACTACACCCCAAAAGGCAAAAAGCACAAAGAGCACTGCATTGTTTTCATTTCTGTTCTGGCTTTCTGTAGGAGTGTGTGCATATCAATTGAATTAATATTAAAAAAAAAAAAGGAAAAACCCAAATCCCAATTGTTTGTAATTTCAATATTGGGCACTTCAAAAACTGCCAAGCAATTATGTAATTCATTATCCTTTACCAATTCCATTATCTCTCACTAACCCGCTTGAGTAAACTCTAATCCACTCTAGTTGACTTGTCTTCCCCCAGTCACGCCGTGGACAATATGACAACACAAAGCACGACGACCAGGGGTCTCCACGGGAGCAGCGGCGTATGATTCACACGCGCCGCTTCTCCAACCCCGGCAGGAGCCATCCGGGGCCCGACCCGTCACCCTCGCGGCCCTCCTTAGAAGGGTTACCGGCCACAGAGGCGCGTCCATGCTAGTCAGGGAATCGGCGGAGCGTGAGCTGGAAGAGCGGCGGGCGGACTGGGGGTACTCGAAGACGGTAGTGGCGCTGGACATGCTGTGGAACGCGGCGTTCGTGACGGTGTCGTTAACGATGCTGATAGTGACGTTGAACGAGAGGCCCAACACGCCAATCAGGCTGTGGATCGTCTGGTATGCGTTGCAGTGTGTGGTTCATGTAGTGTTGGTTTGGTTGGAATATAGGAGAAGGAACGTGAGGTTAGTGAGAGAGGAAGAGAGGCAACAGCAGCAGCAGCAGCCACAGCAGCGGCAGCAAGAGGTGGATGGAGGGAGTGTTGATGATAGTGACGAGGAGGAGATTGAGGAGAGCTACTTGAGTTCAAGCCAACCAAGGTCAGCCTTTCTTGCCTTGAAAGTTTCATGTTTTCGGTCTTGTTGTCTTGTGGGCCAGTGACAGTTGTACGGGGTATGCAATTGTACCCTTTAAAGGTGGTGTTTTCTGACAGTCTTGTACTTGATGGCAATGAAATGAGAAAAAAGATTGTTACTGTCATTTGAAGTTTTTAGTTAAACTGCGAGGTGGCGAAGTGATTGGAAGTTGGAACTGTGGTTTATAAGCAGAAGGAGGGGCCTTAGCATGTGAAACAAAATGAGGAAATGGGGTGCATATTTGATTATCTGTATAGAAATTGTCAAGTGGGAACCGTGTTGGATTGATGGAACTCGCAAGAAAATTATAGATCATCATCATGTAGAAATTTGGCTTGAGTTATAGTTGTTTAAGTTTGGCATTTTGAGAGCAACAAAATTCCAATTTGTTCAGCAAAAGCTTTCAAAGCCTGGCACTTGAAACTTTTAGGGGGAAGTGTTGCTATTTTAAGGATGTATTTTGAGCAGTGGACTTGCAACCTCAATTGATCGTTGAAATAACTTTTGCCCCATCCTTTAGGGTTCCAATAACCATTTAGGAACGGATGCTCAAAATGAAATCTTATTCTTAATCAAACAAAGTGGCAACATTCCTTGATCTAACTATTATCAAAATGATTCTTTGTATTTCAATCCTTGTTCATGTTTCTTTGATTTGGCACCATTAAACCATTTTTAACTTTTGCTTTGTCCTCTGCTTTGTGAATTTGTTGCATAGCAAGTATGTAGGGATATTAAAGTAAAAAATATTGATGGAAGTCATATAGGGACATGACAGAAAGTATCCTTGTTTTCTTGAGGTCTTTAAGAGAACTAATGGGTCTTGGTGCAAAAGAACCAAGTCTACTTTTTACCTGGTGAAATTTCTTTGTTATTTTGATTATAATCACCATGATTAGAAAAGGGGACTTATCCCAAAAAAGGGAAGAAGTTGGTCGGTTAGTTGATTGAGATAAGATAAATCTTTGCCTGACTAATTAGAGGAGCTTTGGCTAAAGGAGTTGTTATTATCATGCTGACAAGCATCTGATATGATTTCTTAATCGAGCAACTAGATGACTGATAGATCACTGGACACAAAAAGTGGACTCCTATGCTATGGTAATTGACCAAACCTCCTATGTAAAACAATAGTTTCCTGGGCAATAGTTCTGCTGCTACTAGATAGCAATCTTGAAAACATTGCTTATGTGTATAACTTAAAATACAACAATTTATCAGAAATAATCAAGCTATTGGAATTTGAAATTTGGCAAGTAAGATATTGTTACAAAATTTCTTGCATAGCTCTGTTGGTTGAGTCTTCATCAGAATTCAGAATGGCTTGAGACATCTTATCGGGAATTATTTTCAAAATGTCTGTGGGATTGTTTTATGTAGTACTTATGTGTTTTTGCCGAGAGCATTATTTTTTTTCTTCCTTGAACATTATTTTACACTTTCTCATTGTATCACTTGCCAAAAGCTTCTAACCATGGTTTTTGCATTTGTGCTGAACTTCAAATTTGTTGCACAGTTAGCTTGCTCTACAACTGGAAAATTATGAATTCAGTCTACTGTTTTTATTTCCCCAATACGCTCTGTTCTTATCATTTTGTTGTAATTGTTGATTTTGTTGTTGTGGCTTAGTGTTACAAAACGATGTGAATCAGTCAATACAATGGGATCATTCGTTTGGTGGATAATTGGCTTTTATTGGGTAGTCTCTGGCGGAGATGTGCTTCTGCAAAATGCTCCACGTCTGTACTGGTATGCATTCTACATGTGGTTTTGATTATCTGCTCCTCTTTTTTGTGCCTTTTCACAACTTTTCATTAGCATTGAAATAGTCAAGGATGGAAATTGAGGAGTTCTACTGACCTTTTATGTCAAATTGCTGGTTTTTACTCAATGTGAGTCCAAATTATCATTTCATGCCAAACACAAGCTTTAGTATAAGCATCAAACTTGCTAAAAAATATTCATTAGCAAAGTAGTGAAGAGATGGCTTTCAGGTATGGATCAAGTGCCAACAGGGTAAGGTAGGGTAGATTCTCTAAAAGTATACTGAAATAAAGACCATGGGGTACATTAATGATATTTTTCTCATGTAAATTTCACAAGAGGTTATAAATTCAACAATCATTATGTATAATCTGATTTTTGTTTTGTGCAGGTTGGCTGTGGTTCTTCTGGCATTTGATGTATTCTTTGCAATCTTTTGTGTCGTCTTGGCATGTTTGATTGGGATTGCTCTCTGTTGCTGCTTACCTTGCATAATAGCAATTTTGTATGCTGTTTCAGGGCAGGTATAGAAGAACCATAAAATGTGATTGGCCATAAAATCTTAATATTCTTCTTGCAATTAGCATTTCTTGACAAATTAACTGGTGCTGCTTACATTTCCTCTATGACTGAATAGGAAGGGGCATCAGAAGCAGATCTTAGTATGCTTCCAAAATACAGATTTGCGGTGACAACAAATGGTGAGAAGTCCAGTGTTGGAGCAGGAAAAATGGTTCCCGTTGAAACAAGCACCAGATACTTGGCAAACGAGCGTGTGCTCTTACCAGAGGATGCAGTAAGTTAGTGTTTTATTAGAAGGATGTTTCTTGTCAGCCTGAACCCTATTGGGCTGGAATTTCTTTTGTCTATGTTGCAGCAACTAAACTGAAATCTCAAGCTTTAATATTCGTACCCAACTATTCTGTTGAATATCTTTTTCAACAAAATTTAGTACAATAGTGTATGAGCACAAAACATAGGTTAGTAAGAAAGATTACTGGCTGTTTAGAGAACTGGATTTAACTGAAGCTACTGTATCATGGTTCATATAAGCTTGCACTTTATTGAAACAAAGGCAAAATTTGATGACAGTGACATTGCATTAACAGTTTTGAAAGTACCATTGATGACAGTTTGACACATTATTCACTGTCCTTGCTGCTGCTATATATTTCATTACAGTCTTCTTTTATCATCCAGAAGTAATGAAGATGGAAGGTTAGGATTTTTCTAAGTGGATATGCTTTGCGGGAGGCTCAGTAGAATTGCTTCTGACAGAAGATTTTAATCATCTCTTAGAGGTGGTTTGGGCATTGGTTTGATTTGAGACTTTTCCCTTATATTCTTCAGGAATGCTGTATATGCCTCACCTCATACGAGGATGGAGTTGAGCTACACACTCTCCCTTGCAACCATCATTTTCATTCCACGTGCATTGAGAAATGGCTTAAGATGAATGCTACATGTCCTCTCTGCAAGTACAACATTCTCAAAGGAATTGAGCAGGTGTGAAGAGGATGAAAATTTTATAGCATCTTGTCACCAAAGCTTCATTTTGCATTTCCTCGGCCTGCGGAGATGTCTTGATTCTTTGTGTAAGTTGTATGAGAATGCTTGTGGGAAATGTGAGGCAACACAGCTTTCAAGCATTGTAACTGTAGTTCTATGTTTATATTAGCCAACTTTGACACGGTGTGACTGACTCTTATTGTTAGGTATAATTTTCTAACAGCTTCCTTCATATATATATGCATTTGATTCTTTTGCTTTCCAGGTGGGCAAAATAAACCCGCATTATAGGTGCATATAATGGTTGTACGTTGTTTAAACACAAATTAGTGCCGTATGTGCAGCCTGAAGCCTGCTATAGATAGAGGTGGCCAACAAGCAAGTCCCATCAGATTCTATTTGGGTTGGTTTAGATCTTGACTATTCGGATTTTACTCGAGTTATTCTTAATTATTTGAATTTCAAGTATTTTAAATTTAAAAATTTTATTTGGGTTGGTTCAAGTCTTGATTGTTTGAATTTTATTCGGCTTCTTCTTGATTACTTGAATTTCAAGTATTACAAATTTTGAGTATACTGAATCCTATCTCTTCGAGATCCAAGCATTTCTGAATGTTGAGTTCATTACAGTTTGAGTTATTAAAATTGAGATCTTTCGGCTACTTTTTAGATTCACGTTATTTAAATTTTAAGATACGAGCCAACCAGATTATTAATTATTTGAGTTTAGATTGATTTGATTTTAAGTATTTCAATTCACAAGTTACCTACCTTATGGTCAATGCAAGTCAAGTTAAATTAGATTCAAGCAAGTTAGATCAAATTATTCATGTTGGATTAGCGTTTACAATCTCAATGCACAGATAAGTGACTTTGGCAGAAAAATCTGTAAGTTGAATTTCATCCGTTAAGAGTTGGGCATGGCACAGCAATTCAGATGTTTCTTTGCTAGGTGGATTCAAACGGTTGCTTGGAAAAGACTGGATTATCTAAATGAACTCAATATGACAATATGATCAAGGAACAATAAATGGATTGAAAAAGCCATCTGATGCTAGAAGTATCTTTGCCTCTTTGCTTAACAAGATTGTCTGGCCATTGGTAGTGGTGGGGTTGAGATCCAACAGTTTGGTTTGCCGTCGGCTTAACCCAAGCTAGCAAGAAAAGAGGCACTCATGGTGGATCCAATGGCTTCACTGCCTACTCATCTCCACCATAATAAAACACGAAGGATGGGACTTGCCATTTCCAATTAACTGACTTAAGTTGGGCATGTGATACACAGACAGAATCAGATGATGATAATTTTTCTAATGGCGCCACAACTCTCGTTGTTCCAGTTTCCGAAATTCAAGTGAGCTCTAATAAGCCATAAGTGATTCCTCAAAAAATCGTGTGTGTGCGTGCACATGTGTGTGTGACAAATTTAATCTACCACGTAAACCTTTGGACACCTGGTTCATGGCTCCAATTGAATGGATGGAACAAGAACATCTTCATTGTGAAGCTATTGATTGCAATGTAGATGAGCCCCATTAAGACCAAACTTCTGATATCACTGGTATCAGAATGAAGCACGTAGAAATAGAATGGTATGGTATAGTATCTGAATTCAATTAGAGGAGCAGGAACTAGAACTGCAGCTGTAGCCAAGAAGTATGCCAGCACCCAGATTTTCCGTCGAGTTTTCCCTGCAAGTAAATCACACGAACAAGTGTCAAGAAGTTGAAATAAACATTTTTAAAGATGAAGAGGATTACACGAACCCAATATGCTGAAGATAGAAAACCACGAGTAGATATAAAGTGGGACTAAAAGGTACTTCATCAGCCAGTGAGCTTTGATAACCTTCCTCCAGAGGTAAAAGGTGTAATGACGATTATCAGCAAGAAGATAGGGATGAGCCAAGCTGCGAAAGTAATTAACCACCATGACATTAGATCTTGTTGGGAAAGAGGTTAATCTCTCTGGAATAAAAAAAAGGTAGAAATTGAAGCAAGCACCTACAAAAAAATCTAGAATGCAACTATTTGGCCAAAAATATTAAAGCATACTAGCAAACACAAATGAAAGAAGCCAGTGTACAAATAAGTGAGAGTGAATGTATTTCTTCAATATCATTTCAATAAAACTTCTCTTATACAACAATCTATTTCAAGTTTAGTGACAGCCTTTGAGATTTCTATCCATTTTCCTTTCAGTTTGGCACATAACTTTCACTTTCCTATTTGAACAGACCTGAAAAAGTGCACGGAGAGGAAGCCAACAATTAGAGCAACCAGCCATTGCCAAAAACTAAATGGCCAGTTCTTCCTGAAAGACCTAAACAAATGCACAACTTGACCATACGAGAAATTGATAGGAGCCATTGCCAGAGCAGAGACCAGACTGAAATACAATATTTGTGAAAAATGTGGAGAAACTGCATGAGCTTCTTTTGCACCTGAAACATTAGGAGATTGAGTCAGGAACACATTCTTAGGATTTAAGAATAAGAACATTGTAATGGGATTAGTACCAAGAACTACACTTCCATTCCAATGGACAAAAGCACCAAATGTCACCAACACCATAATGAAGGGGCTAAAGGAGAAGAGAAGCTCCCATTTTATATGCCATGACTTCAGATAGATTACCCAAATCTCATGGAGAACACCTGCAATAAGTCCAGAATGGTGTCATGTTAGCATTGAAAATGACAAAGTTAAAGTAACTACAAAGTTAACAAAGTTAGCTGCCCATGAAAAAAATTGGAGATTGCACAAGTTAAAGTAATTACAAACTTTTTAAAGTAAGCCAAAGGTACAACAAAACCTGAAGAATAGTTTGTTGAAGAAGCACTTGTTTTCATCAATGAATAATTGCTAGCACCCAAAGAATTACTGGCCTTCCGCCTTCTCATGTTCAAACCTGATGCGACAAGATTGTTGCCACGTAATTGAATATTTTTCTGTCCTGAAGAACTAAGGTCATCTAATTCCACTCTTTGTTCATCACTGGCTAGAGTAATGTCAATAATCCCAATGCAGGCAACAAAAAGCATCCATACAATATTTGTTTGTCGAACAAAAACTGCAAAGGCACCAAGCTGTATTGAGAAAAAGGTTAAAGGTGACCACTTGCAAGAAATGAACATAAGAAGAGCTAATCATATTCCAACACTTAAGCCAAGACTAGAAAAGTAAGCAGTCCAGGAGGCAAGACCACGATGTTCAGAAAATCAAGGACAACATTGGAAAGGTCAGACAAATTGACCATGTGTAGGAAGTCCAACAAGGTTAACAAAATACTAATGGGCACTAGTCAGAAAAGCATCAAGAAATAACATTAGAAATTATACAAATTCTCTTCTTTGATAGGTAGAGGTGACCCAAATTTTATGCTTCTGGCTTGCTATTTTATAGTTAAAGTATATGCTTTCACTCTCAAGGGAGCTTTGTGTAACGGGTGCACACTACTCAACTCCCACATTGTCGAGGAAGAGGGGGATCTTGGGTCATATAAATATGGGTACTGCACACCCCAACAGGTTGCCTTTTGGGAAGAAGGTAATGGCCTTATGACAAGTAGTATCAGAGTCTACCCCTGTCCACCATGGGACCCTCGACTTGGCGCAGAATGCCGAGAACCCCCAGTTTCACCGGCTTGGTGCATGTCCAAGAACATCGACAAGGACGTCAATGAATTCAGGCAAACCCCAACAGCTTGCCTTTTGGAGAGAAGGTAATGGCCCCGTGACATTTGACTCATCTGTGATGTTAGGACTCCTCACAGTACCTTCAAATTTGTTTCTTCTAAGGTAGGTTTGAGCTGTAAGAGAGTTGATGTAATCCAAAGTGCAGAATATGCAAAGAATATTTTTCTTTACCAGAAAATAGACTACGACAGGAGAAAAACCTAATTGCAGTTCTATAGAAAGGCATAGTGATGCGCCCACAGAATGTAACTTGAGCTGACTACCTTACCAATGCACTGAAGTGGTATCTCTTCTTCAAAGAAGCGAGATACATTGCAAGCACTGTCGTGAGCGACACAACATCTGTATAGTAAAGAAAAGTGAAGAACCAGTTGAGTGGGTACAGAGCTAGGACTACAGCAAGAAATGTTGCCTTTCTTTGATTTAGATATGGCCTCAAGTGGGTGATTATCTCATAGACAAGAATGCTGCATAGCACAGCCAGCATGCCATTGATCAAGCGAAGAATTGCCGTGGAGCACAGTTCAGAAAATGAAGACACCACTTTGCCCATAAACATGCCTGGAAACAAACAAGCAACATGGGCAAGTGAAAGGTAGTACCTGCAAAATTTTTAAACTGCATGCATCAAGTCTTCCATCCACATTACCATCCTAATTGAATGTAACACCCCGTTGAAACTTACAATTAATTCCAACAACCCTTCACAACGCATACTACTCATTTACACAAGCAATAGCCAAAGGGTGAGCCTTGGCATAATGGTAAAGTTACTTCATTATGTCCTAGAGGTCACATGTTCGAATTGCAGAAATACTTCTTTGGCAAAAAACAAGGATAAAGCTACATATATTTGACCCTTTCTCATACCCCATAGTGTAAGAGTGGGAACCCCCTTTTTTTACATAAGCAATGACTACAATCAAAATATCCATTACATTAGCTAAATTAATTGGGTGGAAACCTATACAATAAGATGCAAATAGACAAACATGTAAACATGAATTTTGAACAAATTTGGAGAGAGGCATAGAGTGTACAGGCCAGGTGGGGTAGTGATCATGGGGTCCCAACTCCAGAACTTGCCCTTGCAGTATTGTTGAGCCTGGGGTATATGGAAAATCTCATCCTGCAAGTAAAAGGGTTGTTATATCTTTTTGTATCAGAACACCCCATTTGAATAAAAGATAAAAAAAACATTGAATTGGTATCCAACCTACGAAGCTCTCACCATGTAAGGATCAGGCACAATTTGGTTGACGAGTATTGAAATGGGAATCACCCACAAGCTCACAACGATTGCCACTGTCACTCTTCCCATCTCTCTTTATTCTACCGCCTAATATAGAATTCCATTCATTAAAGAAACCAGAATTTTTACATCACATCATATCATATTGTGTCATATCCCAGTAAGTACCAAAAAGAATTCCTTTACGCCAGCCAGCAATCAAATGGAGATAAGAGTCACGTTCAGACAAATGTATTGCATGATTGATTCATCAAAGACTTTAAAAAAAAAAAAAATGCAACCCAACAATGCACTAGGCTCCCACATGATGGGTTCTGATGAAAGGTCAGGTATACTCTAAAGTCCTGCTGAGAAAATCAAAACAACCTAATTTGCAGACGACTTGATCATCACATGCCAAAATTAAAAAAAGAAGAAGAAAAACAACAATAAGAAACAAAAACAGAAGTTGAATTGAACATACCCGCCTTAATCTCAATGATTGCAAAAGCAAAGCCTCCATTTTCATTCTTTTTGCACAAATGATAGCAGAGGCGCGTGCCTGCGTGGCCCTAGATGCCAAAGAAGGCAGAGGAGCAAGATACCACGACGTCGTTTTTATTGTTATCTATTTTTATCTACATTTTTAATAAAAGACTAATTTTATTTACACAAATAATTTTTTATTTATATTTATTTTATTTTAACTCAATTTTATTTAATATATTAATTTGTAAACGTAATAAATTTATTTTTTCACATACTATGTTATCAAATTATTAATATAATATAATTTTAATTTTTTAAATAAAATTTTAAAGATTATATTTTTTATAATATTTAAAAATATGTTTCATCTTGTTGATTTTTAATATTTTACAAATATTTTAAACGTATACAATATTTATAAATTTAATAATATAGTATTGACAATAAAATAAATTATATTTAATAAAAATATTAAATTTAATTATTAAAATTAAAATATTAAATAAATTTAGAAAAAAAAAATGAAATGAGTATACGTAATTATAATTATAATTGTAAGGGGGAAATTAATCTTGTTGGGTGTTCTTTGGTTTCTCAATAAAAAAGCTTTGCACTGCTCCGCTGCAAACCGGCCGTGAAAATTTCCGGCAGGCACGATGACGATTTCCGGTGCAATCAAATCCTCCGGTCTCATCACTTGGAAATCAGTAAATTTATTTCTCAACTCTCTATCCGATCCATTTTCATCTAACGTAACTATTTTTTTTTTTATATAGCAACTAAGAATAATAGTTATGTGGTTAATAATGCGAATGCTTTATAGACAGGCAAGCTTCAGCAAACCATAGCCGGATGCCTGGAGCTGACCGGCGGAGGTCTTCACTCCGGCAAGGTTTCGACGGTGACAATATTGCCTGAGCTGGCCGGAAAAGGGAGGTACTTTGATATTCACTCCAGATTGATTCCCGCATCCATCGATTTCGCACGAGACTCCCCTCTGTGCACCTCTCTTTATAAAGATGGGGCTAGGATTCGAACCGTCGAGCACTTGCTTTCTGCTCTCGAGGCCACCGGCGTCGATAATTGCCGGATACGAATCAATAACTCCGACTCTCGAGATTCCGATTTTGAGGTGCTTTGCTTCGTTTTTCAGTTTTCTTTTGTTTGAATTATTAAACGAATGGCGAGCTTGCGTTGGTGTATCGGTAGAGGTTACTCCATTATTGAATTAGTGTTTGATGGTTTTGGGTGGTCTGGATTGTTCATTGCTGACTTGGGCAGGTTCCGATTTTGAATGGGTCGGCAAGAAAGTGGGTGGAGGCAATAGAGAAAGTTGGTTTAACTGCAGCATTAGATCAATGTGGAAAAAGTTGTGAAAAATTGGCCCCGGTTTTAAATAAGCCAGTGCATGTGTGGAAGAACGATTCTTTTGTGGCTGCATTTCCTTCACCAAAAGTTCATATTACTTATGGGATTGACTTTCCTCAGGTACTCACATGCCGAATAAATTCTGGATTTGTTTATTATTAGTGTATGAGAAAGGTTTTGCTAGCCTTGTATCAGTGATGGATTATGTTTTTTTTGTGTTTCACTTTTGCTAGTTTCATGTATTTTGTCAAGTTTGACGGAAATTTAGAAAGAAGTAAGAGCTTTCATGGACCTATATGATTTGTATGTCTCAAATAAGTATATGATGAATTGAGATGAAAGTTCACAGGCTGTTTTTAGGAATCAATTAAACATATACTTTTGCAGCATTAGATATATGTATGCCCTTGCTTTGGCCCTCATAATCATGTTAAGTAGAGTAATGGGCTAATAACATGTTTAATATTGGATAGTATTGTGCATCAGGCATGCTTACCAGGGATCAGACAAGGATGAAACTGCACATTGGGAGATGAAAGCTCCCCTCCTCCCAGCCCAAAAGAAAAAAAGAAAATTTTCCCATAAATAATTTATGAAATAGTTAATCAAGCCTTGAAAAACTCGTGTGGATGGCATTTGCATACTCTTTCCAATAAAACTCAACCCAGCAATGTTTTGCTTGACTGCATTTTTTTTTTTTTTCATTTCTTCTCCAAAATATAGAAAATCTCTTGAAACTTCTGGACAATTTGCTTCTCTCAATAGTGCTTCTTTTTTATACTTTTTCCTTGTAAAACATGAGGCTGTCTTCCTCACCAGGTGGATGGTATTGCACCTAATTTTTTTCTTCACATAGGCTGTCCTCTTTCATTTTTTTTTTAATACTCTTCATTGGTCTGCTGTTGCTCCTGAACTTCCAACTAATGGCATGCTGCCAATAACACTGTATCCTTATGAGACAAGTAAACAGCAATTTCTTTCCTAGACATCATTTCTCACTGTTGAGACAAAAAAAAGTGGGGTGGGGAATGTATTGTAATATTATTTTCATTTAGTAATCATATGTTTCTCCATTGTTTTCAGGTTTTTGCCATTAAGCGCCAGTGGTTTTCAGGAGCTCCTTTGGATGACAACTTCTATGTTGAACAAATAGCTTCATCAAGAACCTTTTGTTTATATGAGGAGGTCTGCTCTGACCTCTCTCAATTCTAGTACCACGTTTGTTTTTTGTCAAATGTGATGGCTGCATAATCTGTTGTGAAAAGGACTAGTAAACATTTCTGCTTATTTTTGATGGTTCGGTAATCTTTTGCCATGTGAAAAACTAGCAACTATTTATGTAAAGCTGTGCTTTCCCTTAGTTTATCCTTGTATCAATGAAAGTCTTCCTGTTGGTGGTCTACTTGTGGATACATTTGGTACATTCTATGGTAGAAAGAAGTTTTATGTCAAAGAAAGTAGATTTTCCCTCCTTCATATTGCACCTGGTTCCTATAAACTAGAAGAAAGTCTGATAACTTCCCTCATTTGGCTAGACAACTTGCTAGATTAAGGCCAGTGTCTATATGCATATTACATGTCATCATATTCCCACAACTAGAAATGCCCACTTGAATGAAATTTAGTTTTCTAATGCTGAGGTTCTTGTTGGAAAACCCATACAGGTGGAGCACATGCAACAAGCAGGACTCATTAAAGGAGGTTCACTGGACAATGCCATTGTTTGTAGGTTAGATATTTCATTTCTGCTTGAAGAAAAATGTCCAAAAAATACTGGTCTAGCTGAGCTGCTGCAACTTTTGTGAGGTTTTCACTTAACATAAGGGTTTGACTACCTCTTTTTGGGGGATATGATAATGGTGCAAGTCACTAAAAGTAAGCAGTTGCTGCAATTAATAGGGAACATTGTTTCGAATTTATATGGAAAATCATGTAGCCAGAAATGCTTGTTTATGTCAGAACCCAAAGTGGGCTCAACTGCTGCTGGCAATCTTTGATGTAAGTGGGCTGTTAGAATTTGATAACAATGAAGTGATGTGACAAAAAAATTGGAATCACTGTGGTCTTGTATTTATGACATGTCATCCAAATATTTGAACCTAAGAATCAATCTTGTAATTCATTTTGTTTATTTTTTAATCTCTAATTTTCGTTTTGCAGTGCCACGAAAGGTTGGTTGAACCCGCCTTTGCATTTCCATGATGAACCTTGTCGCCACAAGGTCTTGGACCTTGTTGGTGACCTTTCCCTTTTTGCAAGGTTGGGTAGTCAAGGGCTTCCAGTGGCTCACATAATTGCTTACAAGGTATGTTTCTTGCATATTTTGGCATAGTCAGCAATTTTTGGTGCACAATTCTGGATTTGTGCATACAAAGCATTGTTTTACATTTGTGATACAACAATATAGCATCTATTTATTATTTTCCCATGATTTAGATCTGTGTGATGAAACCCTTGAGCAGTAATCCTGTTATCTCTGCTGATTACTTCTCAAAAGTGAGAAGCCTAGAATCAGTGCAACCTCATAAATTTTGTGTAAAAGCAACCAGCTAATTTTCTATCTATTATAAATTCTGAAAGCAACTAATTCCCTCAACTGGTAACCATGATTAGTTCATCTTTTTTTTCTTATTGTTGTTGTTCAAAGCAACCATTTATTTGTTTTACTAGTATGTGGCTCTGTTTCATGAGAGTTCACTCACACACAAAAAAAAAAAAAGGGCAATGCCACTGTTATTTTCTAAACTTTTGTTATGTTCATGACACTACTTCTGATACTAACTGTGTGATAGTGACTAGGGCTTTGTATCAATTTGATAGATTAATTATGCAAATGAAACAGGGTGGACATGCACTGCATGCTAATTTTGTTCGTCACCTTGGTGGATCATTGAAGTGCTTATAGTCCTAGTCCAAATGTCAAGAAGTTCACCACATATCAAATGTAGAGATTGGACTGAGTTTTGGCTGAATTCTGCTTGTATTTACCAACATTGGACTGGGATGGTTATCTGCAAGAACTCCATGCAATTGAGTTAGCCAAAACGCCATCAATTTTCTGAACCAGATTGGACATCTGATTTCTCAGTGTGATGGGAACTGTTTAATGGGCCTGGTACAGGTTCATACCTTTTCAGTGGGGTAAGGATACAGATGTTATAATTGCATACATGAAACAGCACATGAATCTGAATCTATGTAGTGGTGCATATGCAGAGAACATGATTTTTAATCTAGATTTTGGAGTCAGCCAATTTATCAAGCTTGGCCTGTCTAATGGTTTGGATATAGGAGTTGAAAATGTGTACATTACAGTATTCACAAACTAGCTACTTGGGAATTTTGAGTCCTCTGTGTAGTCGGGGCTTTGTGATGCCCAATATCTCATGGACTATTATGTCCTAGACCTGAAAACCTACCCAAGGGTCCATAATAGGCTGGCTAATATCAATGTATTATCAAATATGGCCCCAATGAATTATATAAGAGTCGTGGTAGCAATTTGGCGCTAGCTGGAGATGGTGAACTACAAGCACAAACAAGAGCTTCTACCAGCAATGCACCGAGGTATGAATGTCCAGGTTGGTGTGCTTTTGCACCTGCTATTTCTCAAGAACAAAATCATGTGCTCCTCTAAATTCAGACCAGACAAAACTTAGCTGACAGCATTTGTAAACTTTCCCCTATATGGAGTAAAATTTATTCTCATTACCTTGTGTAAGGAAGCTTTAATTAATTTGAAGTTTTAAACTAACTGGTCCTGATTCCTTTGGATGCTTGCTACTAGAGAAGAATGTGCCAAAAAGATTCTGGGCAGAAGGTGTGAATACTTTTGTTTATCTACTTAACAGGCTACCAACCAAGGTAGTTGATAGGAAGACATCCTATGGGGCTTGGTATAGATCTAAACCTGCTTTTTGTCATCTCGGAATCTTTGTCATGTTATTCTCATGTACTTGAGAAGCAAAGAGAAAAGTTTGATTCAAAGGCAGATGCAGCAATATTTGTGGGATATGGTACCACATCTAATGCATACACAATCTATCATGTTCAAACATGGAAGATTCTTGTAGGCAGGGATGTAAAGTTTAATGAAGACAAAGCATGGAACTGGAATGATACAGAGGTACATCAATTTGAAGATCTTACTGGTAATTGTCCTTAACCTACTGTTGTTGATGAAATCAGCTCAGAAGAGGAAGATGATTAGCATTTTGCAGTTAGAGGAACCAGACTATAAATATATGAGAGAAGTAATGTTGCTGTTTTAGAGCCAGCTGATTTGGTTACTCAGAAGTTTCAAAGCCTCTGAATGGAAGCATGCAATGGAGGAAGAGATAATGGCTATTGAAGAGAATCAAACATGGATTCTTGTAGATGGACCAGCTAACAAGAATGTCATTGGAATTAAATGGGTTTTCAGAATCAAGTTAAACTGGATGGTTCAATTAACAAGCACAAGGCTAGGTTGGTTGCAAAGGGTTATTCACAACAGTTTGGGGTTGATTTTTTAGAAACTTTTGCACCAGTGGCAAGACTGAATATAATCAAGGTCCTGATAGCTCTTGCAACAAAAAAAGCATAGCTCGTGTAGCAGTTGGATGTCAAGTCAACCTTTCAATACTGTGCTTGAGGAAAATCTTTGTTGAGCAATCGATGAGATTTCAGAAGAACGGGGCAGAAGAGAAAGTCTATCAGTTGAAGGCTCTATATGGACTCAAGCAGGCTCCTAGAGCCTGGTACAGCAAAATTAACAGCTATCTTTTGCAGCTTGGGTTCATCAAAAGTGAAACTAAAACAACCTTGTTTGTTGAACCTGATAAAAGGGAGCTGCTTATTCTCTCATTGTATGTTGATGACTTTGTTAGTCATTGGGAGCTTTTACACATTAGATCAACACTTTAAAGATGACATGAAAGCTTTTGACATTGGGCAACATGTCATTTGTCCTTGGACTACATGTTCAGCAAACAAGTTATGAAAATTTCACCAGACAAGAAAAATATGCTAAAGAGGTCTTGAACAAGTTTAAAATAGATGTTTGCAAGGCTATGCCTACACCTCTGATGATGAATCATAAGTTGATCAAAGATGATGGAGCAGAAAAGGTCAATGAAGGAATGTACAAGAGCCTCATTTGATGCCTGCTGTATTTAACAGCTTCAAGGTCTCATCTCATGCACTCTGTTAGCCTGCTATCCAGATTGATGGATGCTTCTAGTAAGCTGCACTTTAAAGCAGCAAAAAGTGTCTTGAGATATGTTAAGGCACTGTTGCATCTGTGTTATGTTTAAGAGAACTAAAGAGATGAAGCTAGTTGTGTTTGCAGACAGTGACTGAGCAAGTTCTGAAGAAGATATGAGAAGTAATTCAGGCTACTTGTTTATGCTTGGATCTTGTGTTTCTTCCTGGAATTCAAGGAGACAAAGCATTGTAGCTTATTCTACAGCTGAGGCAGAATATGTGGCTGCTATTTCAGCTATTAATCAAGCTATTAGGCTAATGAATCTGCTATCTGATCTGAACCAGGAGCAAGCTGAGGCAGCACTGATATATTGTGATAACCAATCCACAATTGCTATATCTAGAAACCCCGTGAACCATGGAAGAACTATGCATTTCAAGATAAGGCTTCACTTTCTGAGAAGCTTAGGAAGATGGAAGCACCGAGTCAGCATACCGTGATACTGAAAGCTAACTTGCTGACGTACTTAACAAAGCCTTGGCAAGAAACAAGTTTGAGTTTTTGAGAACAAAGCTTTGAATGTAATGTTTCAATCCCAAGGAGGAGTGATGAAGCTGAGAGATTTTTCTTGAACATTGAAGCTTTGGTAGGTAAATTGCATTTGAAATTCTTGAACATTGAAACAATTTTTTTTTTAAGAAAATATGAATGGTAAGTGAACACTAAATTAAAATAAGTCTATAATTAGAATTAAAACTATGATTAGTATCAGGACTGAAATACCGATAAATAAGTATCATTTTTTGTTCTCTTAATTGCAAAATTAGTAATGAAAGTTATTGGACTGAAGCTTAGAAGTTTTATCCAGAGAGATTCCTTGATGGTTCCATTGACCATGGGGGCACAAATTACGAATACCATACCATTTGGTGGTGGGAGGAGGGTTTGCCCTGGAATATCATTCGCGGCAGTTAGCATGGAGCAGTCACTTTGCACAATTGCCGTATCATTTTGATTGGAAACTTCCCAATGGACTAAGCGAGAAGATTTAGACATTGACAGAAAGCTTTGGAATTGCAACAAGCAGAAAATAGAAAGATCTCATCTTTGATTCCCATTGCTTTGTCATCCTTCATCTGCTAAATGAAATATTGTCCTGGGGCTGACACCTTCGTTCAAGAGGAATGAGAGAATAAAGGTTTAAGGCGTGGAATGCCACTCAGGCTTGCTATTGCTGAAGGCTGGAAAACGCTGCTAAAGTCTGATGTGTTTCTACTTATTACATTTTCCTTGCAGGAACATGAGTTTGTTCTGCTGGATAATACAGCAACTTCCTGTGATAAATAAGTTCACTTGTGTCTCATTGGAAATAAACTGACACCTT
This sequence comes from Ceriops zippeliana, assembly GCA_037897445.1. Taxonomy (NCBI): domain Eukaryota; kingdom Viridiplantae; phylum Streptophyta; class Magnoliopsida; order Malpighiales; family Rhizophoraceae; genus Ceriops; species Ceriops zippeliana. The sequence continues at coordinate 1,671,499 of JBAPLH010000062.1, read as the reverse complement.
AGGGGCATAGGCAATGATAATTTCTCATTTGCAGAGGAACTTTAACAAGAAATTACTGATAAAAGTTCAAAAATGTTATCAGACTTAATCAAAGTAGAAGGTGTCACGCTACTGCAAAGGCAAATCTGTGGATGCAGATAATATTCTTGAACCAACCAAATTGCAAGCCTTTTTATCAAATTTAAACTCATTTTAAGGGGCAATGTTTCAATCTCCTAGCTTTATCCCACTGCGGGTGGAAAGCAGCTCTAGGATGGTTTAAATCGTGATTTTCTTGTTATACTTTTTGGTTTAAAATAAATATTTTTTTACACATGATTTCAAATAAAAATTTGAAAATTTTCATTAATTTTAATTTAATTTACATAATTATGAATCAAATTGGTTAATAATTTTTACTGTTAATTGATAAGATGCCTTTACTTGAGGTTATATATTCATATTATGTTAAATATTATATTTAAATTTCTTTTTTTAAAAGAAGAGATATTATATTCAAATTAGAGATTTTTATGAAAATTCAATTTTCGTTCAAATCCACACCGAAAAGACTTTTAAAAAAAAATAAATTTAATTCTATAATTTGCCAAATGCATCTATTTTTTCTATATCTTTTTTTTAATATAAAAATTTTAAATTTTAACTATTAAAGTAACAATCGAGGGAAAATAAATGCAAACCGGTTGAACCGGACCTGTTCCTGAACCCGCTTCTTCCGGTTTTCGAAAAACATAAAAATCGGCTAATTTTAGCCCGCCAGAGCTACTAGATCCTAAACCCTTGAAAAAACCCTACTTCCCATTCCTCCCAATTTCAAAATTTTCGCTCTCAATTTCCAATTTTATTTATTTATTTTTATTATTTATATATATATAAATTAATTAATTTAAATCTCCTTGGAGGGGAGTTTGTTGAGAAACCCTAGGGTTTTGGGTTCGAACAAGCCAATCTCTACTCTGGACCCTACGGGTTTTTCAATCGGTAGACAACATGTCGTGGGAGGCGGAGGAGATATTGCTTCGCGACGTGAAGAACGCCGGTCTAGTCGTGAGCGACCGCATCGGACGGGAGGTGGCGGCCCAGCTCGACCTCGAAGAGACCCTCGAAGCTTCCAGATACGCCAGCCATCCCTACTCCGCTCATCCCAGAGATGTATATACTGTTCGAATGCCTTTTCTTCTTCTCCTTTTGCCTATCTATCAACTTTTTCCTTAACAATTTTTTTTTTTGAAAAGTAACAACTTTGGTTGGGACTGTTTATTGAGCAAGAAGCATGGTGGTTGAATTGCACTTTGTTGATTAAGTAAAGTGGAGTGTTTGGAGATATTAGGACTCAGATTACATTTGGGTTACTGGCCAAATGGTGCTTGTAGCTTTTTTTTCTTTTTTTTTTTCTCTTTTTTAATAATAAAAAGTTCACAGACTCTGGCTTATTTGCAACTTGTTTTGCTGTGGTGTGGCTATTGCTCATGGGATGCAATTGCATCATGATGTCCCAAGGTCGGATAATTCGAGATATAGTCCACGGCTGCATTAGTGGAGTGTTGGCATTGTACTTGTTGGAAATGGAGAACATGCTTTAATTCTGTCATATCCCCTTTGTAGTTTTCATGATACCTTTTTGTCTTTCAATAACATTCTAATTTGGACTTTTAGATGAAAAGCCTGAAGGTGTGCTTAGTAACTAGAGACACATTACCAAGTGCCTGTAATTAATGCAATTTCATTGCAGTGGCCTCCATTGATTGAGGTGGTAAATACTTGGGAGTTGCCTCCTGTACTCATTGAAAGATATAATTCGGCTGGTGGAGAAGGGACTGCTTTATGTGGAATATTTCCTGAGATACGTAGAGCATGGGCATCAGTGGATAAATCTTTGTTTCTTTGGCGTTTTGATAAATGGTGAGTTTCTCTTCCAGTGCTGACATTGTTTTGTTTCTCTTAGGTTCAAAATTTAAAAAGTAGTTGAAAGCAGATTGAAGTCAATCTTCTGTTTTTTGTTCGCCCCTTAATTATGTCCTTCAGTGCTTTATAGATTTTAGCTTTTGGAGCCTCTTTTGGCAGAAATACCATTTCAAATTCAACTCCTTTTCTTTTTGAAGTTCCTACCATTCAAACTCATTCGTGGGGGATTTTAAGGAGGCAATGTTCAACCCCCTGGGATTCTGTGCTCTTTTAGGAACTATTTGAAATCAGTTATTCCACTGTCTAACTAGTCTCGTAGTTTTATCCTTGGGAAGCAACATTGTGGCTGATGATTTAATTTGGAAAACTCTTCAGGAAAAGGGTGGATTTTGATAGTGGATGCTTTAATTTATTAGGCTGGACTGGGTTATCATTGTTGTGCTACAACATTTTTGTAGGTGTATCTTCTAGGTGAATAAAAAGAACGAGAAAATTTTCATTTGGTCTACTTTCTTATTTTTGATAGTCTTAGGAAAAGAATAGGGGAGCTCTTTAGGTAGCAAGAATGCCCTTGTTGTCATTTAGTGTAGACTAGGCAGTTCAATTCTTCTAAATTTTGTTATAGTAGCTATGTTTTTCCAGTAATTTGAGAGGATAAGAGAATGTGAAAGAGCAACTAGGTATATACATAAACAATTTCAATTGATATTGATGCCAATTTCTTTTGTTGGATTCTTTATTTGGAATATACCATAAAATTCTAATATCTGTAGATGTTTGAGATGCAAATTAGATTTAGCTAATTTCCACATATTTCTTTTTGTTGTTTGGTAGATATTACATTCTAAGCTATGTATTTTACAGGATTTCGCTTCAGCTAATTGGAATGTAAAGCAATCTGATCATTTTGCTTTTCTATAGCTGAATTTTTTTTTTTTTTGAGGCACAGCTTCCACTTACATGCAACAAAATACAGATGACCCAAAGGAACTCCACAGCAAAACTTTTGTTTTGGCACAAAGTAAAGTGGGAGAAAAGAGGGACTTGGCCTCATCATAAAAAAGTACACTCTTTTGCACTTGGTGCTTATGCTATGGCATCTGCTTACTCTAGCCTGAGTGTACCAAATGCACCACCCATTTAGCCTGGGTGTGCCTTGCACCCTGGCGCACCTTTTCCACTATTTTCTCAGCATAACCTGAACTCATTAGGGTTTTGCTTCTTTCAATTATATAAAAGATCATTATAAAAAGGATGCTTTTTTTTCATTATGGGAATTGTCCTGCCTTGTTTGTTCTATTGTTTGTCTCAATGTGGAGGTCAAGTTTGAAATTATCTTTTTTCTTCTGTTGTTATTTTATTGTAAAAACAGAGTAACTTTATGACCTGCTGAAGTTATGAATTAGAGAAAGCTTTCTGACTATCCCTAACTAAATTTGGGACTAAGGCTGTGTTGTTGTTGTTGTTTCTGGCTATGCAAATTCTAGAAATAGAATTATAGCAAATTGTCATTCATAGTAGTACTTAAAGCATGTTTCCTCTATTACAATAATTATCTTATTTTTATTGGTATCTGCTGGTCTATTCCATTCAACAAAACCACATTTGTCCTCTCTAATTTGAGCTTGATGGTTGTAATTCATGTTCTGGCATGAAACTGGTTGGCATTGTCTATTTTCTCTTTTTGGCAAGCCTATATCGCTCTCTGTTGTATTAACCAAATAATATTTTCACTTAGCAGGACACTTATGTAAAGAAAATGAAGTAAATCATAATTCTGAATGTTGTAAAGAATTATTTAGGATTCCCTGGCTCATTCCCGGTGGGTTAAAGACCAAGTATATTCATCAGGAAATTTCTAAACATACTGTCAAGCTTGATCTTGATAGTTTCATTTGCAGCTGCCCATTATTTTATTACAGTGTTGTTATTTTTCTAACACATTTTTCTTTGCTAGGGATGGTCAATGTTCTGAATACAGTGGAGAGGAACAGGCCATTTGTGCAGTTGGCCTAGCTAAATCTAAACCTGGTGTATTTATTGAAGCTATTCAATATCTTTTAGTCTTGGCTACTCCTGTTGAGGTAGTAACTCCAAACATTCCTTTTAGTTTTGTGCAAATTAGGTGTCCAAATGTGCATTTTGGTTGTCCAAATTAGGCTGTAAGTGTTCTAGGCATGATCACATTAATGACGTGCCTTGTTTGAAAAGTTATCAGTTATTACCTTGTTATCCTTTTATGTTTAGATGATTGTTTTTCTGATTACTTCAAGCATATGGTTACTAGATTGGGTAGCAAATAAAAGAAGAGAGCTTTATGTTAATTGAACATAAAAGGAAACTTTCTTTTAATTTCTGTTTGCATGGTGTCAAGAAATTATTCCACCTAAATGCATAAGTTGTTTGGTGGGGTTCAGAATATAGATCATATTTTATACTCTAACACGCTTCTTCATGTGAAAGCCTAGCTCACTTAGGCTAAAAGCATGAGCAAACCATAAATTCCTAATTAATTCACAATTAAATGGGAGGGTAGCGAGATTTGAACTCATGATCATTTGGTCATGAAGGTTCTAGTACCATGTCAAGAATCCATTCTCAGAAAAAAGGTATGAGGTAATCTAACCTTACAGATTTAATGTCAACTTAATGGAAATTCTTTGAGGGTTAGGTTACTGGTGTAGATTTGTTACTAGTTTAGTGATCTAGGTTTCTATGGTGTTTTTTCTGATACTCTTGTTGTGTCAACTTAATCCATTGTGGTTTGGTTTTGACCTGACAGCTGTGAAATTTTGTTTAATTTCTAAATTGCCATATTTGATTTATTTTTCCAAACTTTCTCCCTTTTGTTCTCTTGTTAAGGAAGTATTGAAATTTTACTTCCTCCTAAGTGAAAGGAAATTTACATTTTATAAAAAAAAATATAATAAAGATTATTTTTTAAATGATAGGTTCCTGGTAGCTCCATTTGGGTGTTATTGGTCAAGGTTTTATTAGTTAGCTAATGGATTGATGACAATGGGAAGGTGATGATATAGAATGTCACTTTAGTGGTTCCTAAGCATGTAACTAGATACTTTTCAACTTGTTTCTGAAATTGAGATGCTGATGGAAGTAAAATTGGAAAACATGAAATAATCAGTGACTGCTCACCTGCTTATTACTGCCTTTTTTTTGTACTTACGTTTGGTTTTTGAATTTATTTTATTATTGATCCTTATGAGGCCTTGCTTGTTATCAGTTGATTCTTGTAGGAGTGTGCTGCTCTGGTGGTGGCGATGGTGTTGATCCATATGCAGAGGTTTCATTGCAAACTCTGCCAGAGTACACAGTACCATCGGATGGGGTTACTATGACTTGCATTTCATGTACAGATAAGGGCCGTATCTTCCTGGCCGGGCGCGATGGCCACATTTATGAGTTGCATTACACCACTGGTTCAGGCTGGCATAAGAGATGCCGAAAAGTTTGCCTTACTACTGGATTGGGTAGTATCATTTCAAGGTATGCTGTGTTATCTAGTGAGGTCATTAGTTATCTAGACGTCTCATGGTAATACTTGTAGTTTCTGTATGCTAGCATGGTAATGCAGTGATACCTTTTGCATGAACATGAATCCTATATTGGTATTTTTCAAGAGCTAAATGGTTATCTAGGCAGAAGGAACTGCATAACTATTTAGACTTTTCAGCTCCTTGGCGCATAAAATTGAAAACCAAGAGCTTTTTATATCTGCCTCATATTAAGAGTAGGTACTTTTCGTTTGTTTCCAGATGGGTTGTACCAAATATATTTAAGTTCGGAGCAGTTGACCCAATTGTTGAGGTGGTTGTGGACAATGAAAGACAGATTTTGTATGCACGAACTGAAGAGATGAAACTTCAGGTTTTCCTTCTAGGAACAGATGGAGAAGGTCCACTGAAAAAAGTCACAGAGGAGAGAAATTTGTTCAGTCAAAGGGATGTGCATTATGGAGGCCGACAGTCAACAGGATCAAGGGCGTCAAATAGATCAGCAAAACTATCTATAGTTAGCATCTCACCTTTATCCACTCTGGAATCCAAGTGGTTGCACCTTGTTGCCATATTATCAGATGGTAGAAGGATGTACCTTTCCAGTTCTCCATCTAGTGGCACCAATGGTGCTGTTGGAGGTTTGGGTGGATTTAATACCAGTCCTCAGAAGGCAAAATGCCTAAAAGTTGTAACGACTAGGCCTTCTCCTCCCCTAGGGGTCAGTGGTGGACTTACCTTTGGTGCCGTATCTCTTGCCAACAGAACCCCGAATGAGGATCTCACACTAAAGGTTGAAACAGCATATTATTCTGCTGGAGCTCTTGTCCTTTCCGATTCATCACCATCAAACATGTCATCTCTTGTCATTGTGAGCAAGGACTCTAGCTCACAATCATCAATTTTGAGTACTGTTGGAGCAAGCACAAGGGGTTCTCGGGCTTTGCGGGAAATTGTGTCTTCCCTACCTGTTGAAGGTCGCATGCTTTTTGTGGCAGATGTTCTTCCTTTACCAGATACGGCTGCCACTGTACAGTCTTTATACTCAGAACTTTTTTTTGGATTTGAAAGCTCGGGGGAGTCCTGTGAAAAGGCATCAGGAAAACTTTGGGCTAGAGGTGACCTTTCAACTCAACATATTTTGCCAAGGCGGAGAATTGTTGTTTTCAGTACCATGGGCATGATGGAAATTGTTTTTAACAGGCCTGTTGACATTTTGAGAAGGCTGTTTGAGTCCAACTCACCTAGACCAATGTTGGAAGATTTCTTCAATCGTTTTGGAGCTGGTGAGGCAGCTGCAATGTGTTTAATGCTTGCTGCAAGGATTGTTCATTATGAAAATCTTATAAGCAATGTTGTTGCTGAGAAGGCAGCCGAAACATACGAGGACCCAAGACTTGTTGGAATGCCACAACTTGAAGGCAGCAATGCATTGTCAAACACCAGAACAACAACAGGGGGTTTTAGCATGGGGCAGGTTGTTCAGGAGGCTGAGCCTGTTTTTTCAGGTGCACATGATGGTCTCTGCTTGTGCACTGCAAGATTGCTCTTTCCACTCTGGGAACTCCCAGTCTTTGTGACCAAAGGTGGTTTGGGTTCATCTGGTGCTATGTTGGAAAATGGAGTAATTGTATGCAGACTCTCTATCGCTGCCATCCAAGTCCTTGAAAACAAGATTCGTTCTTTAGAAAAGTTTTTAAGGTCCAGAAGGAACCAGAGGAGGGGCCTTTACGGGTGTGTTGCTGGGTTAGTGGACTTAACTGGTTCCATATTATATGGAACTGGTTCGGACTTGGGTACTGGTGACAGGAGCATGGTGAGGAACTTGTTTGGTGCTCATTCATGGAATGTTGATCCTGCTGGTGGTGGGACATCAAATAAGAGGCAGCGATTACCATATAGTCCTGCTGAATTGGCTGCTATGGAGGTGGGTACCTGGTATGTTGACTTTTAATTGCTCCTCATTCTTAACTTCCCAACTTAATGTTGTACAGCATCACAGGTCAGGGCAATGGAGTGCATAAGGCAGCTGCTTCTTAGATCTGGTGAAGCTTTGTTTTTGCTGCAGCTACTATCTCAGCATCATCTAGAACGTTTGGTTCAGAGTTTTGATGCCAATCAACGACAGGCACTGGTTCAATTGACATTCCATCATCTAGTTTGTTCTGAGGAGGGTGATCGTCTTGCTACAGAGCTAACATCGGCTTTGATGGAGGTAAAAACAACTCAAAGAAAACCCTCTTTAAAGTTTTCCACTTACATAAGCTTTAATCATTACGTATTGCTTCCTTAGAAAATTTAGCTGTTCTTTTATATGTGATTTTCTCATTCTGGATTTATAGTCACTTTTCTCAATCAATGCCATATATATCCTACAGTATTATATCGGTCCTGATGGGAGGGGAACGGTAGATGACATTAGTGGGAGATTGCGGGAGGGTTGTCCCAGCTACTTCAGGGAGTCTGATCACAAGTTTTACTTAGCCGTGGAATGCCTTGAAAAAGCTGCTGTAGCTTCAGACCCTGTTGAGAAGGATGGTCTTGCTAGAGAGGCCTTCAATTTGTTAAATAAAGTTCCAGAGTCTGCTGATTTAAGACCAATTTGCAAACGGTTTGAGGGCTTAAGGTGAGTATTGTTCAATGGCAGAGGCAAAAACCCTTAATCCAGTGCTGTGCATTTGTTGTCTTTGATGTTGTATCCTGAACCTTTTGAGATGATAATTCAGATTTTATGAAGCCGTGGTGAGATTACCTCTGCGGAAGGCACAAGCTCTTGACCCGGCAGGTGATGCTTTGAATGACCAAATTGATGTGGCAATCAGAGAACATGCACTATTCCATCGCATACAGTGCTACGAAATAATTGGCAATGCTTTACGTTCTCTTAAAGGTGAGGCATCACAGAGAGAATTTGGGTCTCCTGTGAGGCCTGCTACCACACACACTGTGCTTGATAAGGCTTCTCAGAAGAAATATATTGGCCAGATTGTTCAGCTTGGTGTCCAGTCATCTGACAGATCATTTCATGAATACCTGTATGGGACAATGATTGATTTAGGTCTTGAAGATGAGCTGTTAGAATATGGAGGTCCAGATTTAGTGCCTTTCCTACAAAATGCTGGCCATGAAGCATCAAAAGAGGTTTGTGTTTTTTTCAAAAAATTTAATGGCTGTATGGTTTAATATTCCCCCTCTTGGTTTTTTGTAAAGCAATAGTGTTTGTCTAATGTAGTGACTGCTGTCTCTGCTTAAATTTGAGTTTAATACTATCCAGAATTTTTTATTTCTTTCTCATAGGTTCGAGCAGTTTCTGCTGTTAGGTCTGCAGCTTCTCCAATCACTCATTCAGGATCATCCATCACTTCTAATCAAGCCAAATACTTTGATCTTTTGGCACGTTACTATGTCTTGAAGAGACAGCATCTGCTTGCTGCTCATGTGTTGCTAAGGCTTGCTGAAAGACGCACAACAGATGTAGGAGATGTTCTGACTCTTGAGCAGAGGTTGAAAGTTCTCTCTTTCTCCACTTCTCTTATCAGAAGTGAATGAAAACAAACATATTTTAGGCTTGTCCTTGACTAACTTGAGGCTAATATTGAGTGAAACATCTGATGACATCTTAGCTCTAATTGAGCCATCCTTAAGCTACTTTTAATTGCTTGTTTTAAAAGAAATGATTGTTCATTAAAAAGCACAGATCCCAAAATTGTATTAGTGCTCAACATGTGTCCAATTCAAAATTTTCTTTTTCTGAAATGACAAGTTTTCTCATGATTTGATTATTTTGTGAATGTCAGGCGCCAGTACCTTAGTAATGCTGTTCTGCAGGCCAAGAATGCAAGTGGTGGCAATGGTATGGTAGGTTTCACAAGGGGTTCTGTTGACAGTGGATTACTTGATTTGCTTGAAGGGAAGCTGGCTGTTCTTCGGTTTCAAATTAAAGTAAAAGATGAACTGGGGTCCATTGCTTCTAGATTAGAATCTTCATCTGGCATTTCTGAGCCTGCCCAAAATGGATCTGTCCCTGATGGCAATGTGAACACAGAAATTGTGAAAATTGCACGAGAAAAGTCTAAAGAGCTTACATTGGATTTAAAAAGCATAACTCAACTATACAATGAGTATGCAGTCCCCTTTGAACTTTGGGAGGTTCATCTCTTGTCTCCTGTTGCTTCTTTAGATAATTGAATAGCCATCCATGCTGTTCAGTCAATTTTAATTGAATCTTTGTTACCTGGTTATCCTTAGCTGAGTGGACTTATGTGTTGTTTGCTTTATTGATATATTACAATACACAACTACTAACGTTTTCTTTCATTTTACTACAAGATTTGGGATTAAGGCTATTTTGTTGTTACTATGATATTGGTTGGGTTCCTTTGAAAATCCGTGAGAAAAGCCACTTTGTGAACTTTTTGATAACAACTATACTCAATTCTGGTTTTCATGCTTTTTGCTACTAGTTCTAATTAATTTTGAACAAATTATAGTACTTCTTTGGCTGCAATCATTGGTAACTATGATCAATACATCTGTATCATTTCCTTATGCATCTTTTGATTTTGTATACCAAATCATCTTTTATCAGTTGCATGAGTGTTTACAAGATAAGACTTCACAATGCAAAATAAAGAATGTAGAAAGTCCCCAAATTAAGCTGTAATTGATGCTCCACTTCATCTTCTTTATGCTTAGATCGTTAGCATGCTGCTATTTTTTACCTTTTTTGCTCATCATATGAAGATTTTAGAGATATTTTATGGTACAAAATGTTCTGTACAACTTATATCAGTTACATAAAAAGATAGAAACACACTGTGTATTCCTCATCAGTGGCATTTGCTACTGTGAATTATCTGCTTGAGTTTTTGTGGAGAGTGTCTGTTGTAGGTCTTGCTATTGTAGCATCTAAGGATAAGGTTTACACAACCAAGTAGTTTGGTTAAGTCTCCAAGGAACCAGAGCTGCTAAGGATACCAAACACATTGAAGTTAACAGCTCTTGATGCATATATTGATGCCCAATATCAATGTACAATTGCTTGATTAATGTTATCAGTGCCAATTCTTCTAGGATTTTAGTTTTCTTCTAAAATCTTGTTAATTTAGTCCTATGATGACTAGTGCTAAGATCAACAAATTGGAATATTAAGTAATTCTCTCTGACAACCTATGATGTAGAATAATTTTTTGTTCAACTAGAACATCATAAAAATGCTATTGACAATTTGACATATCAATGGGCGTTTACCCTTTCACTTCATGTATGATCTGAACTCTTTGATGGAGTTACCTCAGAATCATGGCTGGGCACTGTTTTCTTTAGCAGTCATTTCCTGGAATCTGTTGCTTTCTTGGATACAGCTTCCATATTAAACCATCTGATTTATCTGTTAGAAGAAAATTTAGTCATGAGGTTACTGTGTAACTTTTTTCTGTTAGTTCGTGGCTTGTTTTAGAAAGGGTTTGTGACTGTATATTTTGTTTCCTCCAAGTCTTCTTGAATTTCCTATTGTAAATCTAAGGCACCAACACAAACCTTTCATCATATAAGTGGGTGGAGTTCTTTCACAATCCCCTGTTTCTCCAATCTTTGGAGTAAGAGTTTTAGGATCTCTGAGGATTGATGTGGATGGTTGCTAGGTTTGTCTTGCTTTTCTGTTTGAGTGGCTCCATTAGAATGGTTGTCTTAGATGTTTTACAGATTGCTACATATGATCTGTACTTGTCATGGTCTTTTACTGTAAATTTCCTCATTATTAAATAAAAAACATTGTGCTTTCTGTGTATATATTTGTGAATGCATCTATGATAAATATCTATACTTCTCCAAGTTTATAGTGGACTTCTTTCTTCAGACATGTCTAGAAATGCTTTACTTTGCAAATTATTCTGGGGATGCTGACAGCAGCATTGTGAGAGAAACCTGGGCTAGACTCATTGATCAAGCTCTTTCAAGGGGTGGCATTGCTGAGGCTTGTTCAATACTCAAGAGGGTTGGTTCCAACATTTATCCTGGTGATGGAGCTGTTTTACCTTTGGATACTCTGTGTCTGCATCTGGAGAAGGCTGCTTTGGTACAACACCACCTTTGCCATCTTTATCTGTTCTCTTCCAACTAATTCTTTTTATGCAAGGATTTTCCAAATTTATTTTATAACAAGTGAATTTCTGAATCCTTTCAGGACCAAAATTGGATTTGCCTGTGATTTAACATTTTACAAATTTGACCTTTATCCTCACAGAGTGATTTCCTTTGTTTTCTACTTTCATAGGAGAGAGTGGAATCAGGTGTTGAACCTGTTGTTCATGAAGATGTACCAAGGGCTCTGGTTGCTGCTTGTAAGGGGGCTACTGAACCTGTATTGAACACTTATGACCAGTTACTATCAAATGGAGCTGTTTTGCCATCTCCCAACCTCAGGTTACGCCTGCTTCAGTCTGTACTAGTGGTACTCCGTGAATGGGCAATGTCTGTATTTGCAGAGAGGATGGGTACAAGTGCTACTGGAGCTTCTTTAATATTAGGTGGAACTTTCTCACTAGAGCAGAGGACAGTCCTTAGCCAAGGGATTTGTGATAAGATCTCAAGCACAGCAAACAGGTCAGCTTGTGGCTTTTCCTCTTATTTTGTCACATTGTCTTTGATAGAAAAATTTGCAAAAACATGTTTTAAGTGATGGTATGTTCTTGCAATCTGTAGGCACTTTGTTTTGGAGTAAACATGTGTAGCTAGCAATAAATCCTTGAATGATTGCTGTAATGCTTACCTTAAATAAAAAAAGAGAAATCCATGGAGGGCCTTGGGCATCATAGGGGAGCTTTCAAGCTTTGGATTTTTTTGTAGTGTTAGACAAGATGATAAATGGACGGTTTGACTAAAATTTTATAGAGCCTAAATCAAACTCTCTACACACTTGACATATTAAGTCATTCACTGTTGTAGAAAACAAGTCTGCCTGGAACATGAAGCTTTGAACCAAATGGTCAGGGGTAGAGGCTTTCTCAAATTTTCTGGGTTGGTTTGAAAATGGTGGGTTGGCAATTGTGCGGGGAATGACTCGGGGAAATCTCCAGTGCACTTCCTCATCAGGAAGCAAATTCTTTGTCACTGCACATTTTCCAGTTCAGGAAAGGAGTTATGCCCTACTTCTTAAAATTCTGTGGTTTGGGTATTGTTTGTTGCCTGGGTCAAATTCCTCACTGAACACCTATCTAAATAATTAAATTCTGAACACCTGCAATCATGCATTGCATTTTTTTGGTTTAGAAGTCATTCATTGTTGGATCAACTGGGGCTACTAGCGAATTACGGGGATGTTCCACAATGTTAGAGCAAGGGGCAATGTAAAGATTCTTTATTTTGTTCTTTTCTTTGGCCACAAATACTGCAAAAATTTCTCCTAAGCAATAGCCACTGGTATTTATTGAAAGTTACAAATGAATTTTGGCATTCTGCAGTTCTCTTTGTGGGAATTAATAAATGTAATTTCCGATGCTTCTTGTTCCATTATTTGTCTTTCTCCTGGGAACAGAAGCCCTGAGTTTTAACATGATTAGTCAATGGTGACAACTGTTAATTTTGTGCTTCTACGGGATCCATTTTGATGTCCTAAGATAATGAAATTTTCATTGGAAGAATGAAAAAGGGCCACAAAACCAGCACAACTGTTTCACTTTCTGGGGAATTGTTTGAGGAACCCTGCATAGCATATTTTGAAATAAGCCTGATGTCTAAAGGAAACAATTTCCCAGTTACAAAAACTCATTATAGTGGTATCATAATTGTCTGGCTTAGGATGCTCTGCAAAATTTTTTTTTGTTTTTTGGAGCAACCTCTATGATTAATTTTTTACCCAACCTTTTTTTTCATCTTATTGATATTGTTTTGGGCATAATATCATTATTATGTTTGTTTACTCATGCATCAGCCATAATCCAAAATGCACAATCACTTCACAAGTTAGTTTGGTTATCTCTTGTACTAGAATACTTCTTGATCTCATGTGGCTGCCTCATCTTCCTACTTGAATCATTCTGATCTCGTGGAAAATGGAATATCAGGTACATGACAGAGGTGAGGAGGTTACCCCTTCCTCAGGGTAAGACGGAGGCTGTATATAGAGGATTCCGAGAACTTGAAGAGTCTTTGATAAGTTCCTTTTCTTTCGATCAATTTTGATTCTTCTATGTTCCATATTGTGTTGAGAAATTCTTATCAGAGTAGGGAATGTGAAGCTAATCGTTCCTGGAATGGAGTTCTGTAACAGCATGCCATGTCATTCCTAATTCTTCTAATGTAGTACAAATTCCTCATAGGATGCATGATATGATTCAACACCTTATGTCGTGGTGCTTCTGAGATAACCGTGATATTTTGGTATGTGCTGGTCCCATCCGGTACACAAGATGAATAGTGAAGGAATGCCACTCTCATTGAGTGCACCGTGAACCATGCCGTTCTGCTTGTTGGGAAATCATCTGATCCCGTTGCAGCAGTGGGTTCGGCACGGACATTTGTTCTGTGCCGTGGACACTGTTAACGGTAACTGAAGTTGGGAGGACAATACATTGTATTCATTGCTGCCAGGAGAATGCTTTGGTTTTCGACTCATCGTTCAGAGAGTAGCTAGGCTTAAACAAAGTTTGACAAGAAATCGTTTGACGCTTCCTGCGGATGCAATGCGTTTTACTAGCCGGACTGGCTAACCATTTCAACTTTGGAAAAAATACTTTCATGCATTATTCAGAATTTTGCAATATTTTTAGGGGGGCTTAATATTCCCATTGATTGGTCAGAGAGCACAATTTCGGATGATTTGAGAAATCTTTAATAACTGTGAATAAACCTGAATTCTGTGTTGTTAAATTAACCAAAGGTCTCAAAGACTTTCATTTTATTTCAACTATGCTAATGGGAATGGAAATCGAAAAAGAAGATAAATGGAAGTGTTGTGTTATGCAACTGGGTGTTAACCAAAGACAATAATTATTATTATTATTATTATTATTATTATTATTTTTCCAATTCTTTGTGCTTGCAATATAATTATTATGGGTATTCATTAAATAATTAATATATAGAATTTTAATTAATTAATAATTATTCTTATTCCACAAGTTATTAGCATTTTTAGGTATCTCATAAATTAATTTAGCTCGAAATATTTTTCCCACTACACAAAAACTATTTAAACGGAAATGATACGGAAAGGGAAGGTCACACTGGAAAAGTAAGGTTTTGCAAGCTCACAACTCTGTTAATCGCCGTTGAATTGTTTTCCGAAGTCTCCCGGATCCAATCCATCGTTATTTTCAGAAAAAGAGAAAAAAGAGTTTTTATTAAAAGAAAAAGAAAAAAAAAAAGGATCACAATCTCTCTCGGCGAGCAGAGAAATCGAGAGAGGAGCTGGAGGGGTGTGGGGGGTTTTTGCTAGTTCTCTCTGCGTGTGAGTGTGCGTGTTGTCTTAGGTGGTGGCTGTTGTGAGCGGCATGGCCGACGCTCTGTCCGTGATTCCCGCGTCTGTCCTCCGTAATATCTCGGACAGGCTCTACGAGAAGCGCAAGAATGCCGCTATCGAGGTCTTTCTGTCTCTCTTTCTTTTTTCCATTTGTTTTATTTGTTTTTTTTTTCAATTTTTGTTGAGCGTTGATTTCTAGGGCTTTTGGAAACAGTTTGATTTTTGTTTGAATGTGTGTGTGTGTGTGTGTGTGTGGCGTTTAGGTTGAGGGAATAGTGAAGCAGCTGGCGGCAGCAGGGGATCACGAGAAGATATCATCGGTGATCAATTTGTTGACGATGGAGTTCACTTACTCGCCGCAGGCCAACCACCGCAACGTTCGTAAAATGACCGAGAATTTTGTGGAATTTCGTTTCATTTTTTCTTTATTTTTTTTTTTTTTGGTCCTCAATAATTGTGAATAAACCTGAATTCTGGATCTTGATGTTTTGTTTAATGAGGAGGAATTGAATATTTATAGGGAGGATTGATAGGCCTAGCTGCTGCAACAGTTGGGTTGACTTCCGAAGCGGCACAACATCTCGAGGTATTTGATTGGAAGTAGTTTCTCCATGCTTCTGAACCTTTTTATTTATTTATTTATTTATTTATTGTTTCTTTTGGGTTATGGCAAATATTTTTTATCATGAGTCGGGGGATGTCATTTTAAAGAATGTTGGGTAATAATTTATTCAGTTTGCTACCTTCTTGGCAGCTTGTCACAGGGTACTAGGTTTTCAGTGAGTTTTGTCTGTTAAACTAGTTGATAGGAGAAGACTGTTGTAGTCAACTAGGAAGATGTGGAGGGACCAAATAACACCTAACTGTCAACTTTTTTTGAACAGTTATTTCTCTCTTTCAAGGAGTAAATAAGGTCAGCCGGTATGAATAAACGTTGTGACTAAATTTATGTCAACTAGAATGGTTGAAAGATATAGCAGCCAGTATCTTTATGATTTATGAACTTTTTTTTAAATGTTATTTGAGTTCTTTCTCACTATCTAGACTGTACTTTTCTATTCATTGCTTCTTATGCTTCTCCTAATATGCTACTTGTTTGATTGCATATTGCCAGCAAATTGTGCCACCTGTTCTTAATTCTTTTTCTGACCATGATAGCAGAGTTCGTTATTATGCTTGTGAAGCTTTGTATAACATTGCAAAGGTAAGAATGGAACTGGATTTTTATTCCCCCCTTTTCTGGGCTCCACTTCCTTGCTGGTATCCATGGGTCCTAATCTTCTCTTATTCTGATCTGCAGGTTGTGAGAGGCGATTTTATAATATTTTTCAATCAAATTTTTGATGCTTTGTGTAGACTTTCTGCTGACTCAGATGCCAATGTACAAAATGCTGTACACCTCTTGGATCGACTTGTAAAGGTTAAAAAAAAAAAAAACTTAAATTATCCACAAATTACCTATAACTGTTGGAATCATGCTTTCATAATCTATTTTAATGAAACAGGATATTGTTACTGAAAGCGATCAATTCAGGTGCATTACCATTGGACTTGTGGTGAAAAGTTGGTGGAAGATATACCAAACTTATTTGATGATGCAAAAGCTTGATTGCTTTTTTGTGTTTTTTTGTGATGGTGTTCTCTGTCTCAGCATTGAAGAATTTATACCGGTGTTGAGAGAACGTATGAATGTCTTAAATCCTCATGTCCGTCAGTTTTTGGTGGGATGGATAACTGTGTTGGACAGTGTTCCAGATATAGATATGCTGGGCTTTCTTCCAGATTTTCTTGATGGTAAATGATATTTGTCCCACATTTTATTTGCTGCTTGCTGTTTAATGCTTATGAACTCACAATCTTTTGTTAAATCTCAGGTTTGTTTAATATGTTGAGTGATTCTAGCCTTGAAATACGACAACAAGCTGATTCTGCTCTCTCAGAGTTTCTCCAAGAGATTAAGAATTCACCGGTAAGATTGTTGTTGGACCTAAATCTCAAAGATTTCTGTATTTTTGGCTTCCTCATTATTTTTTCCAAAAAAGAAAAACAAGAAAGGATTGTTTCTCATTCCTGTTCACTTGCATTGGAGAAAATCTTTAAGCAGTTTCTTCTGTTCTCTTTTCTTGTTTAAATCCATTTTTGTGTCTTTTCTCGTGTAGGGATTATTTCACTGACATTGTGTGTTAAAGATAAAAATCAATTCATCTATTCATTTCAAATTTTCTAACTTGAATAGTGCTACTGTTGAAGTCTGTAGATTATGGTCGCATGGCTGAAATATTGGTGCAAAGGGCAGCTTCTCTAGATGAATTCACTCGGCTGACAGCTATAACATGGGTAAAAAGATTCACTATGCATGTTTCAGTTTAAATGTGTTAGTACTTATTACCATGCATTCATGTCTCTACTTCTTTGGTCATGCATGTGCATGTATGGCTTTGCTTTCAGTTTGTTGTTACCATTCTCTACTGTATCTTTACCTGCATTATCTCTTACAATTCTATTCTATTTACAGTTCATTTCTTTTGCAATATCTCAGATTTCTTGTACTCCTGTTGACTCTGCAGATCAACGAGTTTGTAAAACTTGGTGGGGACCAACTTGTTCCATATTATGCAGACATACTGGGAGCCATTCTGCCCTGTATATCTGACAAAGAAGAAAAAATCAGAGTGGTAAGATGGCTTTATCTTTTTGAAAAGTACATTTCAACTGCTAAACTTATTGTCCTGAGCCTTCTCCTTTTTATTGTTTCTTTTGTCTTCTTCTGAATATAAGGTTGCCCGTGAAACAAATGATGAACTTCGTGCAACCAAAGCTGATCCTGCAGAAGGATTTGATGTTGGAGCAATCCTTTCAATTGCACGGAGGTATAGCTCTTTACAACTTGGAGAAAAAAATTAGAGCAGTTAAAACAATTAGAAAAAAGTGCAAACAAGTGTTCTGGCATTTTTTTATATTTTCTGCCTCAGCAGAAGATTGACTCGTTTTATTCTTCAGGGAATTGCATACAAAGTGGGAGGGCTCTCGAATTGAGGCATTGCACTGGATATCAACTCTTTTGAACAGACATCGCCCTGAGGTAATTGGAACTAGCTGCCAATGATTTGCATGTCTGCCTTTTTTGGGTTATCTGAGAAGCGATGTCATTAGGTGAAAATTGAAAAGTTTATTTTAATATTGATGGTTCTATTCAGCTTAAGTATATTTCATCATCAAACATGGTAACTGATGAGGTAGGTTGAGAGAGGTGGTTTCTTGATCATGTCTTTGAGCAATGAAGATTTCCTACTGTTTATTTTTCATTGTTGCTTTTATTGAAGTATTTGTTGGAGAATTAGTTTTCCCTTTTTTCTTTTAAGTGTGGATTGCCAGGGGCTAAAGTATATATAGCCTCATCATGTGGCACTATTTTATCATGCAAAAAACCCCTTCACTCTTTTTCTCTTAAGCTAGTCACACAGCTTTGATGAAATTGATATGCACTCACTCACGTAACACATTGTAGGTGAACATTTCAAATGAACATATCTGCTTTAGACTCATATGGCATTATGAGTTAATCCAGTACTGGCTAAACATTCTATGTGGCATGAGATACATAGGATAACATGACAAGTATAGAATGCTTAAATTTTTTGTTATGTTTATTTTGGAGCTGTTGGCTCCAAGGAACTTCATTTGATGCTATGATTTTAATGTCAAAACATGCTGGCTGATTATTCTCAGCATTTCTTTGATTATGAGGGTCTTGCATATGGATGAATATTCTGTGTGGCATGGGATTCAGAAGATAACATGATGAATATGAAATTGTACTTTTTGGTAATATTCAATATGGAGCCAGCAGGGTTGTTTGATGACATGGTGATTGCTGTGTGAACTAATTGGTAGTAGACTCAGTGACCAATGGCATATGTGCCTAGGATTCTTTTGGAAACTTCTCATGGGACAATCTCAAAAGGCTTGGGTTGAAGCTTCCCATTTGGCACTTTTGGTAGATTTGTGGACACATAAACCAAATATGGAGTATAATGACAAAATAATGTGTATGTGATGATATCAATGTTTGGTTTGTCAACTGTTACTTACCAAGCACTTTTGGCTTCTTGAAATTTTTGATTTGTAATTGTTTTTCTTCTTGAGCATTGAGATTGATTGTCCTTTTTGTTACAATGAGAATGACTATCTTGATGATAGCGGGTTAATTTTCCATGTGAAACAGGTATTGTTTTTTTTAAAAGACATATTTGATACACTATTGAAAGCGCTATCAGATCCTTCTGATGAGGTATATTTTGGTTGTTGGTAGTATATATATATATTTTAACAATTTTGGTCAGTTTTCTTCTTTATTTGTTTCTTTTCATCACAATCATAGCCATATTCTGTCTCCATATAGCTGCAACTGCCACCCCCCTTTTCTTTTCAATCATTGGTTTCCCCCTCTGTCTTTGTGTGTTTGGCCCATATATGGATAAAGCAAACATTCAAATTGTGTCTTGCACTGGATTTTCATTTGTTGGCTTCCTAAATATCTCCCTAGGTGGTACTCCTGGTTCTTGAGGTTCATGCATGCATTGCTCAAGGTCCACAACATTTCCGCCAGCTTCTTGTCTTCTTAGTGCATAATTTTCGTGTTGATAATTCTCTTCTGGAGAAGTGAGTATTTCTCTCATTGCTTGTTGCTTTTACCTAATTCTTGCAATCTAATGTGTCCGTTGGAGTAACTTTATTCATAACAAACGTCATCATTTTGTTTCTTAGGCGTGGTGCTTTGATAATTCGACAACTCTGTGTACTTTTAGATGCTGAAAGGGTGTATCGAGAACTCTCCACAATACTGGAGGGGGAGGCTGACTTGGATTTTGCATCCATCATGGTTCAGGTCTAGTTATTTTCTTGAAATAAACATGTATTACATGAGTGGATGTGCCAATACTTACTTCAGAAAATGAAGTGTCTTAAAATGTTGGGTCTCCTACATAAAGCTGCCTTCATGTATCATAACTGCTTAAAATTGGTAAAATTTTCTCTTAAAAGTGTTTTTTTTTTTAGCTCTACTGAACTTTTTCTTGTATTATCTTCAGGCGCTAAATTTGATTTTACTCACATCCTCTGAATTAGCTGAGCTTCGAGATCTTTTAAAACAGTCGCTGGTGAATGCTGCTGTGAAAGACTTATTTGTTTCCTTGTATGCTTCATGGTGCCATTCACCTATGGCAATTATAAGCCTTTGCTTGCTAGCACAGGTATGGAACTTTGTCATGGGTGTCCTCCTATGCTCAAATATTCTCTCTCCCATTCAGTGAACAATTTTATTACTTACTTTATTGTTTATGGTATTGTTGCAGTTGTGTTCATATTTGGTTTTCTTCTCACAGACATACCAGCATGCAAGTTCTGTGATTCAGTCGCTGGTGGAGGAAGATATAAATGTCAAATTCTTGGTCCAGCTGGATAAATTGATTCATTTGCTAGAGACACCAGTTTTTGCTTACCTTAGATTGCAGGTGCAAAATTGATGAAAGAGTTTATTTTTCTCTTAGTTCTAAATGTTTTGCTGTGAAATTGTGAATGAGTGTTAAGCTTTATTCATAATTGGATAAAGGTTTTTGTGCCGTTGCATATTCTTTGATCAGTTGGCTTTTGCTTGCATATTATTTTGTCACAGTATTATTTTGTGGCCATCTTTGACTGATGTCTTAGGTTGAAAATTAATATGCTGGTTGAAGTATTTTGTGTCAGCATTGATGATTTCCCTCTAGTTTGATATTGTTGTTGCTTGCAAGATTGCTTTGCATGCATTTTCTTTCTTGTTTGATTGTGATGACATGACCCCTCATCATCCTATGAAGTGGCCTCTGATGTGAAAAATTTTTCAGTAGGAAGTTTTGTCTTCATTGTAAGGAAATAGTGTATGATGTTTGATTGGTCTTTGTTCGACTGCTGTGCACGATTCAGCATTCCTTAGCTGCTCTTTGTATTTTGAGAATGAAATTATTGGCTGGTCTGTTTTCTATTGCATTACTTTATCTAATTGAATTATTTTGTTGAGACATTTTGTGGCTTTTGCAGCTTCTTGAACCTGGAAAATATAAATCATTGTTAAAAGCCTTGTATGGTCTTCTTATGTTACTTCCTCAGGTACACCTGGAGTGACATGCTGTTTTCTTTGAAAATTCTTTTTTGTTTTTTCTTTAATGTTCTGTGCATAAGAGTGGATTTTCCCCAAGCACAACAAAGCATGTATGCAAGTGTTTGAATGTCTTTCACATGATTGAGAAGCATGGATGCTACGTAGATGTTTATACTTGGCCAGAGAGAATAAATGGAAGGAAATTCTAGTATGGCATTTTCTATTCCTAAACTTTTGTCAGCCGCTGGGGTGGTTGATTTTGGCTGTTTGTATATAGAACTCATGCAATTATGTGATTCTTGAATGCAGCAAAGTGCCGCTTTTAAGATTCTGTGGACTCGTTTGAAGGCTGTACTGCCATATTCTTTCAATGGTGAGCAATTTAAACGAACTTCTTCAGGCAACCCCTATTCCCAAATTTTACACCACACTCTGAGCGGATCACAGATCTCTGAGGATGGTGATGCCAACGAGGACGTTGGGAATTCCAGTTCCCATAAAGGTATTAACTTTTCTTTAAGACTCTACCAGTTTGAGCAAATGCAGCGCCAACATCGGATGCATGGAAAAGCACAGGCTCAATCTCGCAACAACTCCATTTCATCAAAGGTTTGTATTCTTTTTACTTCTTTGTGATTTCTTTTTTCTTTTTTTGGTTACTTGATTATTTCTTTAATGGTCTTTTTTTTTTTATTTTGGTTAATTGGAGTGAAAGATCCAATTAAAGTTCATGGCTTGGACTTTTTTTGAACATTACTAGGTAGGGTGGTTGACTTCCCCCTTTGTTTTTGGACATTTTAAGGAAATGTAGCTTCTGGCAATGATGTTCAGTTTAGGCTGTGTGCTGTTCGAGTGGGTTTTTTTTTTTGTTGGGGGCGGCGGGGGGGGCGTTGTTGAACGGCAAAAGGCACCTTGGCTTGAGAAGAAAATATGTGGTTTGGTCTCAAGGTGATGGCATTCTAAAGCAAGTCATCAGGTGATTTCCATAACGAATTGTGTGGTAGGCCTATAATGACTCATGGTCCTCCCCATTGTGAAGTAGTGTCAGACATGATGCCTACTGTGCCTATTTGGCAGAGCTCATATAATCCGCTGTGATCCTAGCGTATGAATATACTTGCTTTTCCTGTCCATAATTCCAATGTGTCTTTACTGGGACTGTATTATGTCCGGTTGTATGCAGGATGTACAAAGACCAGTAGAACCCCAACGACAACCTTCTGCAGCAAACATGAGCGGGCCTCCCTCGAGATCATCGAGGAGAGGTCCAGGGCAGTTGTAGCTTTAGTTATTTTGCTGCTTCCTGTCTTCAACTTTGGGGCAATCTGCAGTCTTCTGAGTTTACAACAGCAGCCATGGATGAGATCTCGTATAACTTGTAAAAATTGTATATCCTAGATTGATCTGTCAATTTTAGTTAAAAGCCTGGGTTATTCTTTTTTTGGGAGGGGAGCTTTTGTAATGACTGTGCCCCGGTGGTTGTCGTTTTTTAATTGGAAACCATGTGGGCAAGAGCAACATGTTACATAGAGAATGCGGTTTGTTTTTGGGAAATTTCTGCTGTTACTGTGATCTTATTAAAATAGGGAATCAGCTAATTAAATTTTCTGAAGACCTCAATTTGTTTTTGTCAGATTATATAGTCTCACCAATTTTTGTTATATTGATGATGCATTATTATTTACTAGTAGTATAGTAATCAGTAATGCAGGCTTAGCAGTCAAACAAGAAAACTAAGAGTGGATTTGTCGGGAAAAGTGGGGAAATTTTACTTTACAGATGGAGCAATAGAATTTTCAAACAAATTATCGGACGAAAAATCCCACTTTTAAAGATTATTGGGAAGTCTTAGTTAGATGGCAGGGTTTAGTAAAACGAAGATAGCTAATTATGTTGAAATATCTATTAAAATTAGGTGGAGAGATAAGACAGATGCTTAGAATGATAAAAACCAGTTCCGTTTTTATTTTATGAGAAGAGATGCTTGTCAGTAATTATTACTGTGCAGAAAAAGGGGTTACATCCAGAAATATAAAAAACAGGGAGGGTTAGCCTCTAACTAGACGAATCGATGGTTGTCTCTCATGGTATTATTATCCTTGTTAAGAATTTATATTTTTTATTCTTGAAATTTTGAATATATAAAACTTATAAAAATAAAAAGATATATACATTACTGTATATCTTTTGCCTTAATGATTTTTTTTTTTTAAATGAAAAAGGGGGAAAAGGAAAGAGAGAGAAAAAAAAAAAAAAAAAAAAACACTTCCTTTACGTTAACTTGACAAGGCGAAAAGCTGAAGCAATGAACTAATAATATAGTCGTTGATAATACCTCCGAATTCTGAAAGATCCCTGTTTGTTTGAGACGTATGGCGTGCGTTGACAACCTGAAGAGAATAAAAATAGGAGTCAAATGCCCAAACCCATCATTTGCAGGGTTGGTATGAATGCTGAGAGCGATTCCACAAGTGGCAGAGGAGAGGAAAAAAGAAGAGAAAAAAGGGGAGTTTGCAAGAACATTCCTGGAATGTCCAAAAATGGCACCATCAAAGCTGAGCTCCAAATGTCCCAAGAGCCAGGGCAGGGCAGGGCAGTGCAGGCCCAAAGTGCTGGAAGGTGGCACCATGGACACAGCCTCCTCCCGCGAAGAAGCAACAACATTCCATCAGCCTCCTCCTCCTCCTCCTCCTCTGAATAGTTCATCTTATTTTGTAGATTAATAAATAATATAAATTAATATTAATTTATTATAATATAACTGCATTGTCACTTTGAAGAATTATTTGTTAAGATTCTATATTTAATAGGCTCATATCAATCCTTGTAACTTAATAACAACAATGTGCTACAAATCAGGGGAAAATACAAACAGAAACAAAAACAAACGCTCCCCCAAATCAAGGAAACCAAACCTGCCCATGATTTGTAGGTTGTCTGATCAATCCCTCCCCAAATCTATCATTATTTGCAACCAAAAAATATCAATTAACTGTCACCCCACAAAAAAAAAATATATAAAATAAATAAATAAAAATTCCAACAGAAACAACCTAAAAAAGAAAAGAAAAAAAAAACCTACATTATGTTTTAAGCTTCAAAAGAAAAACCATATTGAAATTCCTTTGGCTTTTTTTTTTTCCTCCATTGTTCGTTCACTGAGAACAGCAAAACCTAACCCAAAAAATAAAAATTAAAAATTAAAAAAAAAAACCCAGAAGCCTATCCCTGTTATTATTGGATTTGGAGGGAATTATGGGTGGATTTAAGGGCCTGTTCCACCGGAAAAAATCCAAGAACCCCGATTCAGCCGCCGAATCACCGACGTCCGCGACGGCCCTCTTCACTGGATCCAGGACTCCGTCATTGAAGCTGAGACCCTTGGTGGAGGAGCTCGAGCAAGTGTTCAAGAAATTCGACGTTAATGGAGATGGGAAGATCTCGTCGTCCGAGCTGGGCTCCATAATGTCCAGCCTCGGCCACGAGTCGGAGGAGGAGGATCTTCGGAAAATGATCACCGAGTTCGACTCCGATGGCGACGGCTTCATTGATTTCAACGAGTTCGTGGCATTGAACACGCAAGGGATCGACTACGAGGAGGCGATGGAGAATTTGAGGGACGCGTTCTCCGTTTACGATCTCGACGGGAATGGATCCATCTCCGCGGAGGAGCTGCATAAGGTGCTCACCAGCCTCGGCGAGCAGCACTCCATTGCCGAGTGCCGGAACATGATCAGTGGGGTCGACAGCGACGGAGATGGGATGATTGATTTCGAGGAGTTTAAGGTCATGATGATGATGGGTGCCAGGTGGGACTCCATGGAAGGTGTTCGTGGGACCAATGGCTAAGCGGCGGTCGGCCATGCCATGGTGGCATTATTCTCTGCCTTCTGTTTCATTTCTTTTCTTTTCTTCTTTTTTTTTTTTTTTCTCTAAAAATTTAGGGTTCTAATATTTTTTTTCTTTCTTTTCTTTTCTTTTTAATTGAAAAAATTGGATTGGTGGAATGATCTATGAAAATTTTTAATATCACACTATTTTTATTTTATGGTTTCATTGATTCTAAATTTTCCGTTTTCTTTTTTTTTTTCCCCCCTTATTTTTGTTCTTTCATGTTCAATTGATGGCACTGTTTAACTAACTAATGTTTTTACAATTGAAGTTATTGTTAAATTAAAAAATATAAATATTTAATATTTAATGCATTTAATTGGTATAATAATAAGAATTGAATTGATAAATTTGATATTTAATATTCAATAAATAAAAATATTTTTTATAATTAAATTTTAAAATTTTAGTCCGTAGAATTTTTACAAATTCATTAACTCATAAAAACAAATCTAATTCATTGATTTTCAATTAAATAAGTTAATTTATTAATTTTTTTTTTAAATATCAAATTAAATTATAAATCAATCATCAATTTTTATCAATCCTCAACTCTTTTAACTTTGCACTTCACACCCTAATCTAAAGACGTCCTAACACAATCTGACCCTCCACCCTAATTTTGGTTAACCAATGGCGTGAGTTGCATGCCATTTTTAACCTCCAAATCATCTGCCGGAACTTTTATTTCTTTTTTCTTTTTCTCTCGAATTTTTATAGAAAAAAAAATAAAAGTTTATTGAATTTGTCTATTATGGAATATTTTATTAATTAAAAAAATTAATATGGTATTTTATTTTTGCTCTTTTTTGTTATAATAGAAATTATTTAAGAAATAATAAGAGTTGGTAGGTAATTTTGGACTAAGAAGACTAAATAGTAGAAATTCACATTGTTTTTCTAGTATAATCTAATTTAACTTAAGTCAAGTTAACTTGATTTCAGGTATAGGTAAAAATAAAGAATTTAAATAATACATAATTAAAATAAAAATAATAAAATAAATTCGTATAATAAAAATTTGTCTAAATTATATTTAAAAAGTAATTATAGTAAATATATTTATCATTAAAAAATTATAGCCAGTATTATTTATTTTATATGCTATTTTATTTTGTTTTTTTAGAGGAATTTCATATGCTAATTCAAAAAAAAAAAAAAGATGGAATACTCAAATAATGTAATGGAATATTTTTTAAAATTGAAAATCTTGAATTTGGTTTAATTAAAATTAATTAAATAATATATATATATATATACTTAGAGCAAGAATATATATAGTTATTTACATCTGATGAAGTCTTGGAGAGTTTTCTGGGACCGTCTCAGTGTAAACTACAACATCCTTCCATTCCATGGCTGCCTCAAAGCTGGTAATGGCCACAATAGCCCGCAGCCGTCCGCTGTCCTGCGCGGCGGCTACGGCCACTGGCTATTTTCCTGCGCGACTGGTCGCACACCCACCGGACCTCGTCAAATGGGTGAGGCGTGAAGGTGGGTTCGTTCACCAGTCTGTAAGGATACTGGTAGATGGCTCCAATGGCCTCGGTCTTGTTGCCACTGAAGAAATCCCAAAAGGGTCTCAACTCATTGCCTTGCCTGATCACATTCCCTTGAAATTTGGGCCCTTTGAATCCGACGGTTCTGATGATGAGGCTATCTCTGTTTTGGTTAATTTGGCTCAGCAAGTTCCTGGTATGCATTACAAGATTGTCTTTTTGTCTTCGAGGGAGTTTTCTAGTTCACTTGTTGTTTGTGATGGTTTTGTGTTATGGTCATTTGTGCATTTTGGCGAATATAAAATGTTCAGTTTCTACTCAGTTGACCATTAGTGCTATAGTAAGTTGGATACATCGAAATTAAAGCACATGTTTTTGTGGGAATTTGAAGGAGTTGAACCCTCAACCTCCCCCAAGAGCATTGGAATTAAAACTGGCTTCTTTAGATGTAGGCTTCAATAAGAAGTTGTAAATTCACTTTGAATTTCCTTAGGGCTTTCAAATACTTGAAAATTCCTATCATGGTGAAGAATTAATTATGAAATTAAAAACAAATTCGTTGCCCGTTGTTGCACCCAATGCAACTGTTGTTCTTTGTCATTTTATTGCAGGATGTTTCAAAGTTGTTGTTCAGGGTGTGGTTCGAGATTTTTTTGTTGTCTGCGGTTCAAGTGATCATTGCCTTTTTTAGTTGTTGGCCAAACTAGGGAACTTTCTCTGCAGCCTTGGTGCTTGATATGTCTTACTTCTTAAAGGACTAGGATAAGGATTGTACTGGCAAGTCAAAATGATAAGTGATGTTTCCTTCTCGTTGCCATAGAAGGATGAGCCTTGGTGTAACAATAAGGTTACTCCATTGGGAACAACCTCTTTGTGAAAGCAAGATTAAGGCTTCATACATTTAATCCTTCCTCAAACCCCACAGGTAAGAGCCTTGTGTAGGATGGCCTTGCCATAGAAGGGGCTTTTTAGGTTTAAAACTACCCTACCAGTTTAGATGGAGTTATGTTTCACAAAAGAAATGCCTTTGAAATGGCTGTCAATTGGAAATCAAAGCAGCATAAATTCCATTTTTTGTGGATATTTGTAGATTCATTTATTTTCACTTCTTATTTAAGGTGAAGTTTGTTGCAGCAATTTTTAGGTGGCTAAGCACTTTACATCCACGGTTGGTATGTTGAGACCTTGTAATGATTTTTTTGGGCATTATCAGTTAAGTCAAATCTTGTGACTGTAGGCAATCACATGCTCATAGCATTGGCTGTTTAATGTCTACATAATGATAATCCTTCTCTCCCACGATAGTGCACATGCCAATATCCTCATTACCCAAGTTTTTTAGTTCGTTGGGGCCAGACTGGAGCTAGGAGTAAGAGCCTAGCAATTCTTGGTGGTTTTAAGCTTTTCCAGGATATATCTTTGCTCCTTTTGCCCTCTCTATTTATTCAGCATCAAAGTGTAGGTTTTTATTTTTCTTTGGCCAAAAAAAAAATGTTAAAAGAGATTATCAAAATTTTACTATGAGAATTAGGTCTAGCAGTCTAAGAAATTTGGTTCTTGTGCTGTTAGACAAATTCTCTAGGATCCATTCTGCAGTTGTACTGTTTATGGATGAATATATTTCCTGAGGTGCATCTCTCTCTCTCTCTCTCTAATTATTATTTTGATGGACTTTCTGAGTTGTTTCTAAATCCTCATTAACATTGCTCTATCTTACATGCAACAACTCTCATAATTTCTTACATTTGATCTCACAACAATAGCATAGCCTAATTTTCATAACAGCATTGCCTGATCCTTGTAATATCATGCATTTAATTCTGTATATTTTGAAAATTAGGCACAAGGAACTTGGTTCTTTCACTATTAGATGAACTGCTTGCATGTAATTGGATACATTTGATGGTAGACAACAAATTAGAAATTCAATCATTGTATATGTTGCTGAACGAGATCTCTTTGTGATTGAAGAAAGCTTAATGCTGCATTTCTTGTTTCCACCAAACAATTCTCACACAGACTTGATTCTTGGTCTCTGTAAAAATGATGCATACACTACTGCAGTTTAATAAAATTCCCTTTAATATGGTCAGATATACACAAAATAAATGCTGAGCAGTGCCATCAACTGTGATTGAAAGATGTTATGCCAGCTTCCTTAACGGTTGCTTGATTGATTCTGTTGCAATGATTAGGAGTTTAGTTGGGCTTAATGGCAGCATAAGTTGGTGGGAGTGCTATCTGCCTTTGCTCTTTAAGGTTGAAACAGTGATTAACATAATCAATATAAATTGAAGCTGAAGTTTATGTGCACTAGGATCCATTTGGTGCCTGTAGCAGATACAGGGATGAATCTATTGCTTTTTGATCCTCATTAATTTTATACATGCACAGATGTGCACCTACTCATACTCATAGTAATTGTTTTCACACATTTTCACTCAGGACAATCTTATTGTTTTTTTGTTTTTTAACAAAAAAAAAGTGCTATATTATAACACCTTGGAACCCTACTCCTATACTAAATCAATATCAAGTAGTTATCTTTGTCGATATAGGTTGGTAACCCCAATTGTTTTAAGTTAGGGTGTGTACACTTTTGAAAATGAGTAAATTGGATATGTGGGAGCAATTTGGCAGAGGAACTATGGGCAATGAAATTGGGCTTGAAGCTTCTGCAAGAAAGAGCAAAGGTTGGATCCTTTTGGTGGCCGTACATCAGCAACCTCCCTGAAACTTACAGTGTTCCCATCTTTTTTTCTGGGGAGGACATAAAGACTTGCAGTATGCTCCTGTTCTTCATCAGGTAACCAATTGAGAAGCTTGAAAGCCTATCTCTGCTTCTGACTGTGAGTTTCTAAACTCTTAGGGGCATCAGGGAAACTGCAAAATTCTGCCTGGAATATGAATATCTGGAATGTACTTATTTTAATTTTGTCTGGTAATGAAAACAGGTGCACATTAATCCATCGTGATTCACCTTAAATGGTTTAAATTATATTCTTGCTTATGGATTGTCATCATCGTGTCGGTTACAAAGCCATTTCTTGTTTCCTGAAATGTCCCCTAATTTGTATACTTGGCTTTCATTGTAACCAGCTGGTCGTATTTGTACCAGGTCAACAAAAGATGCCGGTTTCTTCTTGATTTTGAGCAATATGTCAAGCATGCTCTTGAAAACTTGAAACAAACTGATCACCCTTTTGCTGGTCAAGCTGTAGATGCTTCATCTCTTGGATGGGCAATGTCAGCAGTCTCATCTAGGGCATTTCGATTGCATGGGAAAAAGCAAGCAGATGGGTCCCACAGTTCTGTTCCCATGATGCTTCCTCTTATTGATATGTGCAACCATAGCTTCAACTCAAATGCACAAATTGTTCAAGAACAAGCTGCTGAGAATGCAAATATGCTTATTAAAGCAAGTTTTCATGTTTTCTTTCTCATATTTTGCTGTCCTAGATTTGGATCAAGAATGAAAGAATGTTACAGAGTAAACCCTCAACCTCCTCCCTTCTCTGTATCCCATGACAGGTTGTGGCTGAAACTCCAATTAAGCAGAATGATCCTATATTGCTCAATTATGGATGTTTGAACAATGACTTTTTCCTGCTGGATTATGGCTTTGTGATTCCTTCAAACCCTTATGAGTGTGTTGAGCTCAAATATGATGGAGCTCTTCTGGATGCGGCAAGCATGGCTGCTGGGGTATCTTCTCCCAACTTCTCCTCTCCAGCTCCATGGCAGCAAGAGATCTTATCCCAGTTAAATTTACATGGTGAAGCCCCTATTCTTAAGGTTTGTGTTTCTCTTTTGATCATCCAACTTTTGATACACCTTTTGAAGTATTCTCAAGGTTGAATTTATATGCTGTGCCTACCCTGAACAGTTTCATGTGACTCTAGCTCAAAAGAACTGGTTATGCGATCACTAGTTATCGTCAATCTGTCTTTCCTCTGTAATTTTTAAGTTCTTCAAAGCTAAATCTTAAGTTTTGAGGCGCAACATCTTACTTGAGGAGTAGCATTTGCATATAATGTTTTGTCATTGGTTAATTTTCTAAGAGAGCTGCTGGGAAGGGTGTTTTGACAGAAAAAGGAAAAAAAAAAAAAAAGATCTCCCCCTGTTTGTTATACGCAGGGAGCAATGGCAATAAATTTTGCTTTCACTGGTTGGTATAAGAAGTTTTTAGCTAAATTCCCCTCATTCTTTATGCAAAGTAGCATTTGATTGTTCACACTGGTGACAGATAGCTTGATATACAAATTAGCTTACAAAAACAGCATTTTTTAAACAAGATTTTCGTTTTCTTGAATTCAACCAGAGTTAACTATTTAGCTGTGCATCACCTTTGGTTTTTTGCCACAGGTAACCTTAGGAGGCAAGGAGCTGATAGATGGACGTTTGATGGCAGCCCTTAGAATAGTGCTTGCAAATGACATGGAAGCAGTGCAAAAGCATGATTTGAAGACTCTTAAATCTTTATCAGCTAATGTGCCTCTTGGGACTGCAAATGACGTAGCTGTCTTTCGTACTGTTATTGCACTATGTGTAATCGCACTGGGGCACTTCCCTACCAAAATAATGGACGATGAATCTTTATTGAAACAGGGTGTTTCGGCTACAACTGAACTAACTATTCGGTTCAGAATACAGAAGAAATCAGCTATAATAGATGTGATGAGAGATCTCACAAGGCGAGTTAAGTCACTAGTGTCTAAAGGCACGGCTACTGCTGAAAGCTAATCTGGGGAGGAACGTCCTTAATCATAGCTTGCTCATTATCAAAGATCTCACCGTTTGAATCCTGTCATGCACGTGACCATCGCCCATTTGCTTTTCCTTTATAGTTCTACCTTTGTTTTCTTTGTTTGTCAGATATTTTGACCCCAATGTGATACAGAGATGCCCTGTGATCAGTTATGGATCCTGTTTGATATTATATCAATGCCATATACTTTGGTTATTCCCGGAGTGAGGAGGGTTTTTTATTTTTGTCTCTTTCTTTTATCTCAAATGATTGTTTGCTGAGATCATATTACAGAAAGGTGTCCCTGAAAGTGAGCAATATTTCGTTACACAATGCTGTGGATTGA